>CM074762.1:0-140924 GCA_037355855.1 Pseudo-nitzschia pungens | reverse complement strand
CCCCAACCCCAACAACCCAACAACCCCAACCCCAACACCAACAACCCCAACCCCAACAACCCCAACCCCAACAACCCCAACAACCCCAACCCCAACAACCCCAACCCCAACAACCCCAACCCCAACAACAACAACCCCAACCCCAACCCCAACAACCCCAACCCCAACAACCCCAACCCCAACAACCCCAACCCCAACAACAACCCCAACCCCAACAACCCCAACAACCCCAACCCCAACAACAACAACCCCAACCCCAACAACCCCAACAACCCCAACCCCAACAAACCAACAACCCCAACCCCAACCCCAACAACCCCAACCCCAACAACAACAACCCCAACCCCAACAACCCCAACAACCCCAACCCCAACAACCCCAACCCCAACCCCAACAACCCCAACCCCAACAACCCCAACCCCAACCCCAACAACCCCAACCCCAACAACCCCAACAAACCCCAACCCCAACAACAACAAACCCCAACCCCAACAACCCCAACCAACCCCAACAACCCCAACCAACCCCAACCCCAACAACAAACCCCAACCCCAACCCGCCAGAATCAGAGAAAATGACACCATTTGTGATCCCTGTGAGGCCACAAATCCAATCTCCAAACCAAACTTTTGGGTTATTTCAGAGCTTTTCAGCAGACACTTGACCCATCCAATGCTCCTTGACAGACTCAACACCTAAAAATGTGTTCAAACAATGAGTTAGAAAAAGCCACACAACCCGCCAGAATCACTTAAAATGACACCATTTGTGAGCCCTGTGAGGCCACAAATCCAATCTCAAAACCAAACTTTTGGGTTATTTCAGAGCTTTTCAGCAGACACTTGACCCATCCAAGGCTCCTTGGCAGACTCAACACCTAAAAATGTGTTCAAACAATGAGTTAGAAAAAGCCACACAACCCGCCAGAATCACTTAAAATGACACCATTTGTGAGCCCTGTGAGGCCACAAATCCAATCTCAAAACCAAATTTTTGGGTTATTTCAGAGCTTTTCAGCAGACACTTGACCCATCCAAGGCTCCTTGACAGACTCAACACCTAAAAATGTGTTCAAACAATGAGTTAGAAAAAGCCACACAACCCGCCAGAATCAGAGAAAATGACACCATTTGTGAGCCCTGTGAGGCCACAAATCCAATCTCAAAACCAAACTTTTGGGTTATTTCAGAGCTTTTCAGCAGACACTTGAGCCATCCAAGGCTCCTTGACAGACTCAACACCTAAAAATGTGTTCAAACAATGAGTTAGAAAAAGCCACACAACCCGCCAGAATCACTTAAAATGACACCATTTGTGAGCCCTGTGAGGCCACAAATCCAATCTCAAAACCAAACTTTTGGGTTATTTCAGAGCTTTTCAGCAGACACTTGACCCATCCAAGGCTCATTGACAGACTCAACACGTAAAAATGTGTTCAAACAATGAGTTAGAAAAAGCCACACAACCCGCCAGAATCACTTAAAATGACACCATTTGTGAGCCCTGTGAGGCCACAAATCCAATCTCAAAACCAAACTTTTGGGTTATTTCAGAGCTTTTCAGCAGACACTTGAGCCATCCAAGGCTCCTTGACAGACTCAACACCTAAAAATGTGTTCAAACAATGAGTTAGAAAAAGCCACACAACCCGCCAGAATCACTTAAAATGACACCATTTGTGAGCCCTGTGAGGCCACAAATCCAATCTCAAAACCAAACTTTTGGGTTATTTCAGAGCTTTTCAGCAGACACTTGACCCATCCAAGGCTCCTTGACGGACTCAACACCTAAAAATGTGTTCAAACAATGAGTTAGAAAAAGCCACACAACCCGCCAGAATCAGAGAAAATGATACCATGTGTGAGCCCTGTGAGGCCACAAATCCAATCTCAAAACCAAACTTTTGGGTTATTTCAGAGTTTTTCAGCAGACACTTGACCCATCCAAGGCTCCTTGACGGACTCAACACCTAAAAATGTGTTCAAACAATGAGTTAGAAAAAGCCACACAACCCGCCAGAATCACTTAAAACGACACCATTTGTGAGCCCTGTGAGGCCACAAATCCAATCTCAAAACCAAACTTTTGGGTTATTTCAGAGCTTTTCAGCAGACACTTGACCCATCCAAGGCTCCTTGACGGACTCAACACCTAAAAATGTGTTCAAACAATGAGTTAGAAAAAGTCACACAACCCGCCAGAATCAGAGAAAATGACACCATTTGTGAGCCCTGTGAGGCCACAAATCCAATCTCAAAACCAAACTTTTGGGTTATTTCAGAGCTTTTCAGCAGACACTTGACCCATCCAAGGCTCTTTGACAGACTCAACACCTAAAAATGTGTTCAAACAATGAGTTAGAAAAAGCCACACAACCCGCCAGAATCACTTAAAATGACACCATTTGTGAGCCCTGTGAGGCCACAAATCCAATCTCAAAACCAAACTTTTGGGTTATTTCAGAGCTTTTCAGCAGACACTTGACCCATCCAAGGCTCCTTGACAGACTCAACACCTAAAAATGTGTTCAAACAATGAGTTAGAAAAAGCCACACAACCCGCCAGAATCACTTAAAATGACACCATTTGTGAGCCCTGTGAGGCCACAAATCCAATCTCAAAACCAAACTTTTGGGTTATTTCAGAGCTTTTCAGCAGACACTTGACCCATCCAAGGCTCCTTGACAGACTCAACACCTAAAAATGTGTTCAAACAATGAGTTAGAAAAAGCCACACAACCCGCCAGAATCAGAGAAAATGACACCATTTGTGAGCCCTGTGAGGCCACAAATCCAATCTCAAAACCAAACTTTTGGGTTATTTCAGAGCTTTTCAGCAGACACTTGACCCATCCAATGCTCCTTGACAGACTCAACACCTAAAAATGTGTTCAAACAATGAGTTAGAAAAAGCCACACAACCCGCCAGAATCACTTAAAATGACACCATTTGTGAGCCCTGTGAGGCCACAAATCCAATCTCAAAACCAAACTTTTGGGTTATTTCAGAGCTTTTCAGCAGACACTTGACCCATCCAAGGCTCATTGACAGACTCAACACCTAAAAATGTGTTCAAACAATGAGTTAGAAAAAGCCACACAACCCGCCAGAATCACTTAAAATGACACCATTTGTGAGCCCTGTGAGGCCACAAATCCAATCTCAAAACCAAACTTTTGGGTTATTTCAGAGCTTTTCAGCAGACACTTGAGCCATCCAAGGCTCCTTGACAGACTCAACACCTAAAAATGTGTTCAAACAATGAGTTAGAAAAAGCCACACAACCCGCCAGAATCAGAGAAAATGACACCATTTGTGAGCCCTGTGAGGCCACAAATCCAATCTCAAAACCAAACTTTTGGGTTATTTCAGAGCTTTTCAGCAGACACTTGACCCATCCAAGGCTCCTTGACAGACTCAACACCTAAAAATGTGTTCAAACAATGAGTTAGAAAAAGCCACACAACCCGCCAGAATCACTTAAAATGACACCATTTGTGAGCCCTGTGAGGCCACAAATCCAATCTCAAAACCAAACTTTTGGGTTATTTCAGAGCTTTTCAGCAGACACTTGACCCATCCAAGGGTCGTTGACAGACTCAACACCTAAAAATGTGTTCAAACAATGAGTTAGAAAAAGCCACACAACCCGCCAGAATCAGAGAAAATGACACCATTTGTGAGCCGTGTGAGGCCACAAAGCTTAGCATTTCAGCAATAAACCTATCATTTTGCAAAATCACCAAAGCTTAGCATTTGGTTGAGCAAAAAGGCAAGCATTTAGCTCAGTAACAAACCAAGCTTTGCATGAAGCCCATATTTTGGCTAAGCAACAAAACTGGGGATTGGGTTCAGCAACAAGCCTAGCATTTTTGCTGAGCAACAAGCCTAGCATTCTGCTGAGCAACAGGCCTAGGATTATGGTCAGCAACAAGCCTAGCATTTTTGCTTAGCAACAAGCCTAGCATTTTACACATCAGCAAAAGCCTAGCATTTTTGCTAAGCAACAAGGCTAGCATTTTTGCTGGGGAACAAGCACAGAATCTTTGGTGATCAACCAGCTGAAGCATCTTGCGTAACACTTTGATAATCGCTTACAAACACAGTTTAACATCTATTCAAAATAAAAAGATAAGATTCACTCGCCATCGCTGCTGTTTTCTGACTCATGAGCATCGTACTGTCTCAACTGATCAGGAGTCTTCAACATCACAGCTTGCTCCCAATCGTCGCCTTCAGCATACAAGAGGTAAATTGCGAGGTCCCGTTCCGTGGTGCCAGTCTTAAATGTGCCTCCACTTTTGGTACAAAGGCGGAGCTTTCCACGGTAGTTGTAGAATCTGACGCGTCTCAAGATATCAAGAAGGGTTTGTTCTCTGACGTCCTCCTCATTTTCCAGCTGTTCGTCGTCAACCTGTTCCTCGTCAACACTACCAAGCTCCGTGTGGCCTTGTGCTGCTTCTTCTAAATTTGTCATGAAGTCTCCAACCTGTTCGTAGTCTGCGAGAAACTGTCGACGACTTTCCCTTGCCGCATCAGCAGCCTCTCTGATTTCTTGCTCCTGTGCTTCGTTGAGTCCACGCTCAATGGCCAGACGCAGTGCCATGTGGTGAGCCGTTTCGAAAACACGGGCTCCGAGAGTTGGGTGGTTAGTGAGACGGATTGTTTCGTAATTCCCATTGGGATCCAGTCGAGTGGTACGATACTTGAAGTTAACAGCAGAAAAAACATGAATGTCGATCACAAACGGACTGTACCGGTAATTTTCATTGTGAAATTTTCTGTTTGCAAAAAACTTGCTCCACTTTTTAGTTGAAGGAATGGAGATATCGTCATCTCGCTCACGACGAGTTGAATGATGCAAACCACCAATCTTGAGATTGAAAACCTTGAACCGATTGACCTCATCCTTATGATTCTTGATCAAAAGGGGGGTATCGGTAATGTAAATGCCCAGAGAATTCATCAACTCCATGTAGGCGACTCGCTTTAACGGAGTGAGCTTGTTTGATGCTCTTTCACCTTTGAAAAACGGTAGACACTGAGCAAAAAGGGCTTCGTGCATTGCAAACACAACAGATTGCGGCACTTCCATCACAATGGTGGAAGCCTTGACTCGTTTGTGGATACAAAATGCTTCGCGGACGGCATCGTACAATCCTGCTTCTCGACTGGATTCCTCAACTTCAATTCTGTATTCGTAGCGGAGCATTCCACATGTACATGGATTTTCCTTGTAAGCTTGGAGAATATTCCCCATGTAGTGACGTGAATTCTTGAACGAGGCAAAGTTCTTGGGAATCCAAACAGATGTGGATCTCTGAATTCCTTTCCAGATGTGAGCACTCTTGTTGTAAATACGAATAAGCTCGCACCTGTGCGATTCATGGTGGGATGTTAAAGTAGCCTTGATGCCACCAAATTGGTTGACGGGAATGTCAGCTTGGTAGTTTCTAAACAATGGATAAACGTAATCATGAAAACGAGGAAAATTCTTTTTCCAGTGCACCAGCAATGGTGAAACAATGGGAAAGCAAGGCTCAACAGGCTTTGTGGGAGTTTCTTCAATTCCGACATCAATCTTCACCGTAATGTCATCACCAAAACGGTCTTTGATTGACATCAACGATTCAAAGCCATAAACAGTGGCTTTCATCCCATACTGTTCGACAATAATCTCGTCCACCTCCGCATGAGTAAGTACGGACATTAGATCATACGATGAGAGACGTTTTGGGGGAGTATCGAACAGAAATTTTGGAGATCGTGCATGCTTCATTGGATGACCATAGTGGTTGCGAATGGCTTGACAGATATCGCTCTTGTATCGGCGCTTGACAGAAACATAATAGGGTCCATGTGCAACCAAACACCAAAAAGACCGGGGCTTGTATGACGGAACAGTCTTCCCAATGTCCCAGTGAGACTTTGTGATGAGTTGGAGTACGGATAATCGTTGAGTCTGAAAGAAAACATAGTCAATGTCAATGTAATCATAGCAGAACTCATACCAGTCATCATCATCAGAGTTGTGGTGAGGAGGGTTTATCTTTGGTACCTTCTCCTGAACATTGGTTGGGTTGATTGGCATGATTGGTGTTGGTGGTAAAAATTCTGGTGTTTTTTTGCTGGGTTTTGGGTTTCCAGATTTTGAAATTGTGAGAAGAAAAAAGTGTGAGACAAAAACCATTTTTTTTTTTCATTTCGTGCGCGAGGACCTTTGTACAAGGGTTCACAAAAAAAAAGATTTTATTCAACCGTGTTCGCGAACTGAAAAGATTTCGTTCGAACGAAAATTCGAAAATCCGGGTTCCTATTGCTGCTTCGTACGTACGTACTATTTGTAATTTCGAAAATCCGGGTTGTAATTTCGAAAATCCGGGTTCCTATTGCTGCTTCGTACGTACACCGAGACAATTTTGAGACCTGTGTGGTGTGTGACCCGAACCCTGTAGTTTTGAGACATGTGTGGTGTGGGACTAAAACCCTGTAAATTTGAAACATGTGTGGTATGGGACTCGAACCCGATAATTTTGAGACCTGTATGGTATGTGACTCGAACCCTGTAATTTTGAGACATGTGTGATGTGTGACCCGAACCCTGTAATTTTGAGACCTGTGTGGTGTGGGACCGAAACCCGATAATTTTGAGACATATGTGTGGTGTGGGACCGAAACCCGATAATTTTGAGACATGTGTGGTATGGGACTCCAACCCTGTAATTTTGAGACCTGTGTGGTGTGGGACCGAAACCCGATAATTTTGAGACATGTGTGGTATGGGACTCGAACCCTGTAATTTTGAGACCTGTGTGGTGTGTGACCGAAACCCGATAATTTTGAGACATGTGTGGTATGTGACCCTAACCCTACAGTTTTGAGACCGGTGTGGTGTGGGACCGAAACCCGATAATTTTGAGACATGTGTGGTGTGGGACCGAAACCCGATAATTTTGAGACACATGTGGTACGGTATGGGACCGAAACCCGATAATTTTGACACATGAGTGGTGTGTGACGCGAACCCTACAGTTTTGAGACCGGTATGGTGTGGGACCGAAACCCGATAAATTTGAGACACATGTGGTATGGGACCGAAACCCGATAATTTTGAGACACATGTGGTATGGGACCGAAACCCGATAATTTTGAGACACATGTGGTACGGTATGGGACCGAAACCCGATAATTTTGACACATGAGTGGTGTGTGACCCGAACCCTACAGTTTTGAGACCGGTATGGTGTGGGACCGAAACCCGATAAATTTGAGACACATGTGGTATGGGACCGAAACCCGATAATTTTGAGACACATGTGGTATGGGACCGAAACCCGATAATTTTGACACATGTGTGGTATGGGACCGAAACCCTACAGTTTTTGAGACCGGTATGGTGTGGAACCGAAACCCGATAATTTTGAGACACATGTGACCGAAACCCGATAATTTTGACACAGGTGTGGTATGGGACCAAAACCCTACAGTTTTGAGACCGGTATGGTGTGGGACCGAAACCCGATAATTTTGAGACCCATGTGGTATGGGACCGAAACCCGATAATTTTGACACATGTATGGTATGTGACCGAAACCCTAGAGTTTTGAGATCGGTACCGGTATGGTGTGGAACCAAAACCCGATAATTTTGAGACGCATGTGGTATGGGACCGAAACCCGATAATTTTGAGACATGTGTGGTATGTGACCCGAACCCTATAGTTTTGAGACCCGTGTGGTGTGGGACCGAAACCCGATAATTTTGAGACATGTGTGGTATGTGAACCTAACCCTACAGTCTTGAGACCGGTGTGGTGTGGGACCGAAACAAGATAATTTTGAGACCGGTGTGGTGTGGGACCCTAACTCTATATTTTTGAGACCGGTGTGGTGTGGGACCGAAACCCGATAATTTTGAGACATGTGTGGTATGTGACCCTAACCCTACAGTTTTGAGACCGGTGTGGTGTGGGACCGAAACCCGATAATTTTGAGACATGTGTGGTGTGGGACCGAAACCCGATAATTTTGAGACATGTGTGGTGTGTGACCCTAACCCTACAGTTTTGAGACAGGTGTGGTGTGGGACCGAAACCCGATAATTTTGAGACATGTGTGGTGTGGGACCGAAACCCGATAATTTTGAGACATGTGTGGTGTGTGACCCTAACCCTACAGTTTTGAGACAGGTGTGGTGTGGGACCGAAACCCGATATTTTTGAGACCGGTGTGATGTGGGACCGAAACCCGATAATTTTGAGACATGCATGGTGTGGGACTGAATAATTTTGAGACCTTTGTGGTGCGGGACTGAATAATTTTTCGATCGGTGTGGTGCGGGACTAAAAAATTTTTCGACTTAGTGTGGGGCCGAAAACCCAAGGGATAAGGTTATTCCCCCCCCAGCAGCCTACTGCAACCAACCATACTTTTTTTTCACTAAGTCATTTTCAAAATTTTTTTTGACTCAAACTCAACACATTTGGGGTCTAGATGCCAAGTTTGCTGAAGATATGTAAGAAAAAAAAAAAAATTTTACCAAAAATTTTTAGGTCCAGCGGAAATATTTTCAAAAATATTTTTTGGTCAAACCCGGCATATTTGGGTTGTAGACGCCATGTTTGCTCAAGATATTTCGAAAAAAAAAATTTGAAAAAATTTTCACCCGCTAGCATTTTATATGGGGACCAAAAAATTTTCTCTAAGTTTTTGCTGTTTTTTTTGACCCATTTTTTTAAGTGTCCAAGGCTACTCCCGGGTCCAGGTGGGGCTAGAGAGTAGCAAAAAGGTCTGAACGGACCTAAAAGTCCATTTTAAACGCTAGGAAAAGACTACTAACAACAAACCCCAACAACCCCAACCCCAACAACCCCAACCCCAACAACAACAACCCCAACAACCCCAACCCCAACAACCCCAACAACCCCAACCCCAACAAACCCCAACCCCAACAAACCCCAACCCCAACAACCCCAACCCCAACAACAACAACCCCAACCCCAACAACCCCAACAACCCCAACCCCAACAACCCCAACAAACCCCAACCCCAACCCCAACAACCCCAACAACCCCAACAACCCCAACCCCAACCAACCCCAACAACCCCAACCCCAACAACAACCCCAACCCCAACAACCCCAACAACCCCAACCCCAACCAACAACCCCAACCCCAACAACCCCAACCCCAACAACCCCAACCCCAACAACCCCAACCCCAACAACCCCAACCCCAACAACCCCAACCCCATCAAACCCCAACAACCCCAACCCCAACAACCCAACCCCAACAACACCAACCCCTACAAAAACCCCAACAACCCCAACCAACCAACCCCAACAACCCCAACAAAAATACAATGATAAACAACTATATTAATACTTAGTACATGAACAAAAAGTGATGTTACCACCAACTTCATCCTCAAAATAATGTTCTTCACAAGTGAGGTTTGACAATGACAAAACCCCATCACCCTGACACATCGAAATAGCTGCAAACACAGACAAAAGACAAAACATGACAAAATCAGTAGGGAAAAGCACAACCAACAACCCCAACCCCAACAATAAAATTACGATAATTCCCTTGAACAATCATTCTCTCAAATATCCGCACTCACACAAAGAAAGATATATCAAGTTTTTCAACAACCCAATCTCAGAAGGAATGCTTCCAGTCAATTCATTCTCAACTGCAAACACACACCAATACACAACATGAAACAAACATTCAACACACACATTAAGTATATCATCAACAAATCCATTGACACAAAAACACACAGCATTCACAAAACCCCAACCTTTCACACCATCAACAACCACTACAACATCCGCACTCACCCAAATCAAGACCTGTCAAGCCCGTCAACAACCCAATCTCAGAAGGAATGCTTCCATTCAATTCATTCCCATCTGCAAACACACACCAATACACAACATGAAACAAACATTCAACACACACATTAAGTATATCATCAACAAACCCATTGACACAAAAACACACAGCATTCACAAAACCCCAATCTTTCACACCATCAACAACCACTACAACATCCCCACTCACACAAAGAAAGATGTGCCAAGCCTGTCAACAACCCAATCTCAATAGGAATGGTTCCATTCAATTCATTCACAGCTGCAAACACATAATAATACACAAGATGAAACAAATATTCAACACACACATTAAGTATATCATCAACAAATCGAATAACACAAAAACACAAAACATTGACAAACCCCAAATCTCTGTTCACGCCTCCAACAACCACTACAACATCCGCACTCACACAAAGAAAGAAATTCCAAGCCCGTCAACAACCCAATCTCAGAAGGAATGCTTCCATTCAATTCAGTCCCATCTGCAAACACACACCAATACACAACATGAAACAAACATTCAACACACACATTAAGTATATCATCAACAAATCCATTGACACAAAAACACACAGCATTCACAAAACCCCAACCTTTCACACCATCAACAACCACTACAACATCCGCACTCACACAAAGAAAGAAATTCCAAGCCCGTCAACAACCCAATCTCAGAAGGAATGGTTCCAGTCAATTCAGTCCCATCTGCAAACACACACCAATACACAACGAGAAACAAACATTCAACACACACATTAAGTATATCATCAACAAATCCATTGACACAAAAACACACAGCATTCACAAACCCAGAATCTTTCACACCATCAACAATCACAACAACATCCGCACTCACCCAAATCAAGACCTGTCAAGCCCGTCAACAACCCAATCTCAGAAGGAATGCTTCCATTCAATTCATTCCCATCTGCAAACACACACCAATACACAACATGAAACAAACATTCAACACACACATTAAGTATATCATCAACAAATCCATTGACACAAAAACACACAGCATTCACAAAACCCCAACCTTTCACACCATCAACAACCACTACAACATCCGCACTCACACAAATCAAGACCTGTCAAGCCTGTCAACAACCCAATCTCAGAAGGAATGGTTCCAGTCAATTGATTCCAATCTGCAAACACACACCAATACACAACATGAAACAAACATTCAACACACACATTAAGTATATCATCAACAAATCCATTGACACAAAAACACACAGCATTCACAAAACCCCAACCTTTCACACCATCAACAACCACTACAACATCCGCACTCACACAAATCAAGACCTGTCAAGCCTGTCAACAACCCAATCTCAGAAGGAGTGGTTCCATTCAATTCATTCTGAACTGCAAACACACACCAGTACACAACATGAAACAAACATTCAACACACACATTAAGTATATCATCAACAAATCCATTGACACAAAAACACACAGTATTCACAAAACCCCAACCTTTCACACCATCAACAACCACTACAACATCCGCACTCACACAAATCAAGACCTGTCAAGCCTGTCAACAACCCAATCTCAGAAGGAATGGTTCCAGTCAATTGATTCCAATCTGCAAACACACACCAATACACAACATGAAACAAACATTCAACACACACATTAAGTATATCATCAACAAATCCATTGACACAAAAACACACAGCATTCACAAAACCCCAACCTTTCACACCATCAACAACCACTACAACATCCGCACTCACACAAATCAAGACCTGTCAAGCCCGTCAACAACCCAATCTCAGAAGGAATGCTTCCATTCAATTCATTCTGAACTGCAAACACACACCAATACACAACATGAAACAAACATTCAACACACACATTAAGTATATCATCAACAAATCCATTGACACAAAAACACACAGCATTCACAAAACCCCAACCTTTCACACCATCAACAACCACTACAACATCCGCACTCACACAATTCAAGATGTGCCAAGCCTGTCAACAACCCAATCTCAGAAGGAATGGTTCCAGTCAATTGATTCCCAGCTGCAAACACACACCAATACACAACATGAAACAAACATTCAACACACACATTAAGTATATCATCAACAAATCCGTTGACACAAAAACACACAGCATTCACAAAACCCCAACCTTTCACACCATCAACAACCACAACAACATCCGCACTCACCCAAATCAAGATGTGCCAAGCCCGTCAACAACCCAATCTCAGAAGGAATGCTTCCATTCAATTCATTCCCAGCTGCAAACACACACCAATACACAACATGAAACAAACATTCAACACACACATTAAGTATATCATCAACAAACCCATTGACACAAAAACACACAGCATTCACAAAACCCCAACCTTTCACACCATCAACAACCACTACAACATCCCCACTCACACAAAGAAAGATGTGCCAAGCCTGTCAACAACCCAATCTCAATAGGAATGGTTCCATTCAATTCATTCACAGCTGCAAACACATAATAATACACAAGATGAAACAAATATTCAACACACACATTAAGTATATCATCAACAAATCGAATAACACAAAAACACAAAACATTGACAAACCCCCAATCTCTGTTCACGCCTCCAACAACCACTACAACATCCGCACTCACACAAAGAAAGATATGTCAAGTTTCTCAACAATCCAATCTCAGAAGGAATGGTTCCAATCAATTCATTGTTACCTGAAAAATGTGAAGAGACTACCAATTAGCTCCATTACAGTTACATGAACATTTTTCAAAAAAGTATGCTACGAATCTCAACTCACCTAAAGACAATCTGGAAAATGATTGTAGCAACATTGTATATTTTGGAATTGTCCCAGAAAGTCCCAATTGGTTCAAATCCAGTTCTTTGGGAGCTAAATCTTTCTTGCAAACTATTGCAGACCAGAGACATGTTGGATTGGAATTGATCCATGATCTTCCCCCGCCTTTCACTGGGGCACTATAGTTCAATAGACTCAGTCCAAATCTCTCATTGAAATATTCGTCACTACAGTCTGAATTCCCTGAGTCATCTTCAACAATCCAGTACAGAGCTTGCTTTGCATGAAAATCATTGTACAATTCAAACACATTAGCAGCCACAGAAAGCTTGTCTATCATGCATTCAGGAATCGCCTTAAAGGATACACTTCCTTCTTCAACACTGTTGCCTGCAAGGATCTTTGTAGTGTTTGCAACACTGTCTCCCATGTAAAGGGAATAGTCAAAATACCAGATGGTATTGGTGATATCAGTTTGATTCTTCACTGTCATAAGGCAATTTGCACGATCACTGACATGAACAGTCTCACTACCATTGGTCATGTTTTCACTGATGTCAAGTGATAAAACAATTTTTCCCTCGCACTCAAGGATAAGATAAGGATTGTCAACTGGATTGCCTTCTTCATGCTTCCAATGTTTTTTTGATTCTGTAATGTTACCAAGATGGATTGTGATTGGAACCATGCTTGGATCTGTGCAGTTGGGAAAGCCATTGCCAGTGATGTTTGACACACCAAAAGCTTCAGTGATGGCATCAATCCCACAGACAGAATGAGAGCATGTTGCAGAGCAGCAATCTCCACCATCATATCCCAATGTCAAGTTGTTCAATTTATTGTCACATTTTCCATCATCAATCGAGTAGCAAATTTGCTCCTCCTTTTTTGGCCATTTGAATACGGACACATCAATAGGCGTGCCAGAAGCACTGTACCATCCCTCATCAAAAGCAGTCAATATGTCAAAGGTGTCCATCTTGGATGAAAATGCAAGTTCATCAGCCTTTGCCTCTTTCTGACATGCATGAGTAGTATTTGAGGATAGTGTCCAACGGCGATCCTCAATGCAGTACTGAAACCTTGCTGTGTCATTGTCAGCTTCTACCAGAAAATAGACATCTCTCTTGTGTAGCTTCAAGCCTGATGACTGGCTTTGATTCATCTGTTTGTAACATCCACTGAAACCTTGGAGTTCTGTTGTCTGGAAGTCAACCCTGAAAATATAAGTACGCCATTTATTTGGGTCTGATTGGTTAAAAACAATTCCACCCATGAATGCAACAAAAATAGCACCCAGAGATACCAAAGTGAAATGGAATCGAGTATGCTTCCGTCGTGACATGCAAGGTGGGAGTTGAAGTTTGGTGATTCTTTTTGCTTCGTGTTGAACTTTTTTACCGTATTTCCCACTCAAGGCCAACTGAAAGGCCACATTATCCAAGCTACTTATGAAATTCTTTCCAAGAAGGCAAATGAAAGAAAGTTAATGAAGAGCAAGTGTCCAGGAAATGGAGAACAGACGAAAGTAGTGTGAGACAACATCTGTAATCTGATTGCAATCTGGTGTCAATTGGATACGTAATATGGCTCTCACCACTGCAGAGAAGTTTATGACAATCTCAACTGCAGTTTCTGATGTTACAATTAGTAGAAAAGCTGCAAGCATTGCCAACAAACCTTGAAACAAACGAAGCATGCAAGAAAATACCATGCATCCAACTTTGTCATCATGGTTGGTTTTGGAGAAATTGGGGAATTTCTCAATTGCAGTAGTAATATCCAGCATAGATGCATCTGCAAACAAGACATAGGCTGAAATAGCTATGAACTGTGTTGCTTGTACGACTGGATCTGCATTGGCGGGAACAATTCTCGCAAGCACATCATCATCTGGATTGTCATCGTGCTTTGTACCCCAGTTTCGGTGAAGAACACTTAGTAACATCATACTAACAAGCGACACTTGAAAGATGGAAACCATAATTCCCATTCCAAAGAAAAGTGGTTGGTCAATGGGCCCGTGGAGGGACAAGAAAGAATAGGAGTCTTTTGGATAGACTGGATGTGGAATATCCTCAACACAGAACAATTCACCATCTTTGTCCCCTTCATTTGTGTTTCCTTCCCTTTTACTTTTCTTGTTCAATTCATCGTGTAAAGTATCTTCCCCAACCAAAGTATTGATTGAATCCTTGCCATAATGTTTTGGAGAACCACTCTCTATATCACCTTCTGATAATTCCAATGAATTCCCATTGGAGGGTGCGTCCATCTCCTTTGCCTTGCTCCTTTCCAAGTCTGTTGGTTCCTTTATGGCATCAATTTCAAGGTTTGGGGCCTCCACCTGATGCCCTGCATAGGAAGATTCATTGTTGTCTTGATTGATGTTTTTGGTGCTACCGTAAATGGAATGAGAATTGACCAGTGAAACTGCATCGTAGGACAAAAGAAAATTTTCAAAAGCTTCTTTGCTGTATGCCTTGGGATCCTTGTAATTCTGGCCTGAATCTCCAAGATGTTTTTTGAATGCCACAAATTTCAAGAGTTGTCCATGCAGTGCCTTGGAAGTGGGAATTTGGACTCCGTGTTCACTCGAAGCAAGACTGTTGACGGTGGTGGATGTGAGTTCAATAAAGGAGTCCCATTGGGTAAATCCGGATTCAATGAGAGCACTGCAGAGAAGGGATTCATCATTGGTTTCATCCAGCAATTCTTTGAGAATGCACGCAACATCGTGATGAAATCTTGGGAATTCATTCGTCGCCGTCATTGCAGCATTGACTCCAGTTTTGGTTGCGTTCCCAGTAGATTCTAACTCGGCCATATTGCTTGCGGTCAAATAGAACGTTAGTTATTGCCAAAGGGTGGTGACTATTGTTTCCGTTTGAGATGTAACAAATCTTTGCAACAATAAACGTAAATTATGATGTTGCGTTTCCGTATCACTTTCGTCCCTAGATTGAAAAACCGTTGGACAAAAATTTGGATGGAGTATTACCGTGGCAATCCAAGAGGAGGGTGACAGAGATAGTACAGTTTGAGCGGATCAAAGAGGTGCTGATTTGCAAAGGGTATCAAAAGCAGGTGTTCTGAGATTCCAGCGACGATACTTTGTCTGTATGAGACGAAGACAGGGATCGATTAGCTTGAGTAGATGACAATTTAAGGAGTAACTTACGTTGTCAGAATCAGCTGCGTATTGCTGTGTTGCTGCGTCAGTCTCTCCTGGAACGTTGACAGAAAGAGGCCTGCTGTGTTCGCACGAGCAAAATAGATACGATCAAATGAGAAAAAAATTCTTTCTCCGTCAATATGTCAAGTGTCAGGATCGGAATGAAACTGCCGTGTCTGGATGTCTTGGTGGTACAAGGCAAATATTTATGGCGTTGGAGAGGCTGGGTGCAAACAAGCGTTTGGGAATTGGGTTGGGGTTGTTGCTGATATGCCGTTGTCGGGATTTTGTCGTAATTCCGAAACGTTGTGACTCCAAAATGTTATGTACTGCTTCGAATTCAGCAAAACTTGGATATGGATACACCGATTGGGGAGTTTGAGAGCACCTTTAATCAGCTGCTGTCTCTTCGAACAGTGTTCTTGTGGAGGTGTAGCAGCAACAACAGATGCACGTTGTTGTTGTGTCGGGACGAGCGGAATGGATACAACAGAGGGGAAAGAAAAAATTCTTTTTCCGTCAATATTTGGAGCTTGACGACCGCAGTGGCACTGTCGTGTTCGGAATAGCGGGGGGGATACAAAATTCGAGAACGGCCTGGATGTAGAGCAGTCGAAAGTCTTTTTTCGTGACTGTAAAGACAGGAGCGTCGATATCGGTGAATTTTCCACGAGGACTGTCCTCGCCGTTGCCGTTGCCGTTGCCGTTGCCGTTGTCGTAGATCTTCAACTTTCTGAGCTAGCCAAATCTCGTGACTTACTTCTCTGCTGGACGGAAAGAGAACGTGGGTAGTGAGCCAATAGATCCAAAGGCAGCTTGTAGAAGTGAATATAATTCGCAGTAGCGACACTGAAGAGTTCTTACGTGACAAGTGTACGTACCGGCACAACGATGCTTGGTTTCAACGTCTCCTGTATCCACTAAAAGAAAGTACGATTGGGGGTCTAGCCAGGTGTCTTCGAACTACTTATCTGGTCCACTCAGTTAGATTTTCTTATGTGTGCAGCTGGAAAAGAGGTGCAGATGAACCGGATGTGAGAATAGGTTGATGATCCGGGTGAAGATTGTGGCTGTCGGCGGACGATTGTCGTGTACCAGGTAATTACCGTAATCTTACGTAACCTTTTTTTTTCGTTCTGTACGGTAGTACTCGTAAGGTTACTTTACGGTACGGTATTGGAGAAGATGTAATTGGCTAATACCCTGGTACTTCTTGTAAACCTTACTCGTAACCCAAAAAAATACTATCCGTACAAGTATCTTACCGGTACCGTACGGTACCTGTTATGGTTACCGAATGTCTCGATGTTGTTCGTGCCCGTAGTTCAAAGTAAGGTTAACCTTACTCGTACGGTACCAGTATTGGACCTCATACAAGTAAGATTACCTGGTAAGGTTAAGTTTACTTACCGTAAGGTTAGTCGTACCGGTAATGAAAAGTAACCTTAACCATGGCGACAGAGAAAAAGACACATCCGGGTGCTTTTGGACCCTCAAAAATACTACTACTAGTAGCGCTACGGTAGTAGTACGAAGTTCTAGTTCTTGTGGCACCGGTACGAACCTCTACTAAGTAACCTTACGAAGTAGAAGTAATGTACTACTTCAGTAAGTACTTTGTACTACCGTAGACTTATGTACGGTAGAACGTTACGTATTCAACTACTACCGTACTACGGTACGATTTTAAGAACTCGTAGCACTTTCCAATTATGACCGCTGTTGGGTCCAGTTGCGCCGTTGCGTACGACTAGTACCAAATACTGCGTAATATATACAGTAACATGGGAATGAATCAATCCGTGGTTGGAGGTGTCACCTCACCACTCCCGTCACCTCACCTTCCGAAATTTGGCCCGAAATTTACGGTAATTCATTCGTAAGTTACGGTAAGATTATTTTTACCCTTGTACAGTATTTTAAGGTTTCCGTAACCTTACCGGTATCGTGACTTTACCTTGTACAAGTAAGACTTTTAACCTTATTTTGTACGTAGTGCTTGTACGTTTAACGGTAAGATTACTGGTAAGGCTTAGTAACCTTACCCCGTACCGGTATTGAGTAAATCTTACCCATCTTCCATATTCTATTCAACAATATTCCATAGAAGTAATAAGTTACTCGTACTGTAATATTGCTGGTACTATTCAATATTCATACCGAGAACGAGAACGACCTTCGAAAGACGGCGAGACGGCGAGACGGCGGAATCGGAGATAGAACTGGAACTGGAACTGGAAACGCAAATGGAAACGCAAATGGAAACGCAAACGCAAATGGAAATTGTAATGGAATATGAAATGGAGCATGCGACACTGCTTTCGACCACGTTGTCGTCGTCTTTGTCGTCCCCTGTCTATGCATCCGATGCATCCGATGCATCCGTCTCCACCAGCAGGCAAAAGGGCCGTCTCCTTTTGCTTTTGGTAGCCTTTCTGTACGGCTCCCTCTCCGTGAGCCTCCGCGCGGTCTACGCCCGTCCGGGACCGCCGGTTCCGAGCGTTCTGTCGGTCACTCGCGGATGGATGACGGTGCTCTGCTTCCTGCCCGTTGTGCTGCTGCGATGGAGGTCGGGATCGAGATCTGGATCGAGGTCTGGATCTAGATCTGGATCGAGGCGCAAACCAGGCACGATGCGTGGTGAATACGAAACAAACTCCACAACATCTTCGTCTTTGCGATTGCCTTTGCAGTTGCCGCTGGCTTGGGGTTTTCCATTCTCTTTTTCATTCTCTTTTCCTGCTCCGTTTCAATGCCCATCCCAATCCCCATCCTTTTACGGCTTTGCCCTAGAGCTGGCCCTGTCCAACGTAGGGACGCAGGGACTACTAAACATCGGCCTGCTCACGACGGGCAGCGCCCGATCGGCCTTCTTCACCCAGCTGAGCGTGGTCATTACTCCGGTGTTGACCTATGCCATTGGAGCCCTGACGGGGCAGCGCGTGGTTTTGAAGCGAACCGTGTGGATGTGTTGTCTCGTGGCGCTCATTGGGCTCTGCATCCTGTCATCGGGGGGGAGTGGCAGTGGTGATACCAGTGGTGATGGCAATGGCAATTTCAATGGCAACGACGGTAATGCAGCGTCGTTTTCCTTGGCCTTGTCCTACGGGGATTGGTGCTGCCTGGGTTCGGCGGTCTGTTGGTCCTACTACATCTACCGCCTTAGCGATTGGGGGAGTCGGTACGACGAGGTGCAGACGATGCTGGTCAAGAACATCCTTATTGCGATCCTCTACTCACTATGGGCAGCGACGTCCTACCTACGGTCTCCCAACTGCGGCAGCCGCGAGAGCATACAAGACAGCACCACCAACATCAACAACATCGACATCGACATCGACACAACTTCCACATTTTGCCTCTGGGAGGGTTGGAGGGACCCGGTGGCGCTATCAATTCTCTTATACACGGCTGCCTCGTCGGGAGCACTCTGCCCCGTACTGCAGCAGACCGCCCAGGGACATTCCAGCGTGCCGGCGGCCGAGTCCAACGTGCTGCTGTCGCTCGAACCCTTTTTTGCGGCGTTGCTGGCGGCACTCCTCCTGGGAGAGATGCCTTCCGGGAGAGAATGGCTCGGCGGCGCATGCATCGTTGGGGCCTCTTTCGCGGTGCTGGTCGACAGGGACTAGAATCCAGGAAGTACAGTAATTACGTGTACTTGATCAGGAAATACATTTGGTTCGTGGTACAAGCACAAATACGAACACGAACACGATTACAAGCACGTGTATTGCATGGCGCAATCGATGATTGATTCATGACATATCAAGACAACCAAACAGTCTCCAACGTATCTATTGCATTCGCTGTCCGAAAGACACCCGACAATTTTTCAATACAAGAACCACCGCAGTGAAACGAAGAGTACAGTAGAGTGGAGTGGAGTAGGGTTTTGCCTACAATGACGTTTGTCGAGCCTGTTGCCGGCGGCACCCACACCACGTCTTCGAGAGGGTCAGAAGCAGCGCGAACAAAGGAATGGATGCATGAATGAATGACTCCAAAATAAGTAAGAAACGATTGGCGACTAGAAGTAGAGCCCAAACCTGAACCAAACCAGTACGTGTAGTCGAAAAAATTAGGTAAACGAAGTAATCAGCTCTAACTGAAAAATACGTAGCACGTAGCATGGTGGACTGCTCAGAGTTCATCGCCATTAGGAATACTGGTTTGTTGGTTCGGTCGGTTTTTCGTGTTGCGAAAAAACAAAGTTGGTTCGTCAAATGATGGAACCTGTCTTCAGTCTGAAACGGTACGGTTTCGTTCACTTCGGGTTTGTTTCTTTTGTTCGGTTTTGTTTTGGTTTGGTGTGTTCGGTTCGGTTCAGTTCGGTGTGTTCGGTTCGGTTCGGTTCGGTATCTTGGCATCATGATCCTCCGTTGATCCGCCCGTAACCATAGCGCAGAGTCCGACGTTCCTCGCGTGCGTATTACGCCATGATTCCACATAATACGGAATGTTCCACTGGCCGCCGAGGAGAAGAATGGAATGGAATGCTGGTGCGGAATGGAATGAAATGAGAATAATGAAATTATGAAGGGATTTGTCGCTTTGCAGGGGCAAGGGAGTTGCTGCTGTGTCTAGTAGTAGTATTAGATCTGCTACCAGTTGTACTAGTGCTAGTAGTACTCCTAGTAGTAGACTACGGGTTTAGTAAGTAATTTGACCCGGTTTTTGGGGACCGGTTATGAGCCAGAGCAACAGCAAACAGTCGACTGTTTCTGGTAACTGTAATCACTCTAAGACAACACCTTGGACACTAATTTATACCCAATGACAGAAATGGCAAGGTCACGAGCTTTCGAACGATACCCAACATGACTTGTATTGCGCGCCCGGCCTTTTCTTACATCGGGCCACAAAATGAGGTCAAAAATTCGAAAAAAAACTCCATTTCAACAACCACACCACTAAGAGCTGTCCCACCCCCCCTATCTCCTTAACCAAGGCCGAGTAAAATATACCATCCTAGCTGAACCATCTACACTATTAGAGGAAGGAGACCTGCAAGTTGCGGATCGATTGGAGCAACTGCTTGGGAGAAACGGACTGGCGAAAGCAGCAGCAAAATCGTGTCTTTTTTTTGGTCCGAAAACTTCCCCGGTCCAAATAACGGCGAAAATTAATATCTCTGTCTCCAGTGCATCGATTCGGTTCGGAACACTTCCTACAGCTCTATTACATCAAGATAGATAAGGCCTCCAATTTGCGGATCGATTGGACGTATCGTCTTCGAGAATCGAACTGTACACTGAGCAGACCCCCCCTAAAGAAGTACAAGCAAAAACCGGTCCAACTACGGCGAAAATTAATAACTCCCCCCCCCGGTAGTGAATTCGGACCGGACCACTTCGTACACCTCTATTGTATCAAGATAGACAAGGCCTCCAATTTGCGGATCGATTGGAGGAGTGGTTTTTGAGAATCGAACTGTACACTGAGTACACAAAAAATGGAAGAAAATCCCAATTATTCCGTTGCTCCCACTGCTGAAGCTCCAGTGGCTACCACAATTCCTGTTGGATCCTGTAAGAATGGACATGCACTTCCGGTATGTAAGAGAACAGAAGCGGCGGCGAGGCTCCTGGCTAGCGCCCCTGTGTTAGAGTTCAACAAGAAATTGACTACAGCAGAAGCTATGAGAGTATTCGGATTTACCGAAACAGAGTGTGCTAATCGGTCTCTGAAAAAAAGAGTGCAGAGACTCAGGACCAAGTATATGGAGCCGACTGTTCCAAAGTCGATAGACGTATCCTTTAAAGGAACGATCTCCCCTTTGGCGTCATGTAAAGGGAACAGTGCTTCTTGCAACTGCTCCTGCCAAAACTGCAAAAGCCTAAACAAAACTTCAACCACGACCTCCAGCAGCACAAATGGCAACAGAAGAGCAATTGACGCCGACGCCGACGCCGACGATGGCGACGCAACGGACGCAAAGGCAAGCGAGAAGGTAGCAGAGGATCCCCAAACTGTAACTATGAAGAAGCCTAGGAGGAGCCATTCCCAATTGATGTATGATATGACAATGAAACAGAAGAAGAAAGACAAAGAAGAAGAGTCTTATCTTGCTGCAAAAAAGATCTACAAAGAGCAGCCAGGAGCAAAGCACATCTCGCTTAAGGGGGCATGTGATATGGTGAACAGAATGAATGGAACTGATATTAAGGTGAACACTTTGAAAAGGCGCTTGACCCAGGAAAGGAAAGGTGTTTCAACTGGACCCCGGGGGAGACCATCCACTCTGCCACCAGAAGTGGAAGAGGCGCTGGTTACAGCAATGGAGACTTCCTTTCTACTCTGTTCAGCTGGAATGAAACAGAAGCCCAACAGGAAGAAGGCTGTGGAAGATTTGGAAGCCTGTCTTTCAAGGGGACCTTGCTCTTTAAAAAATTTTGGTCATCTTTACAGACGTCTGCAACCCCGGTTTGCTGAAAGCATTGAAGTTAATAAGAGTAACTCTCAGCTGGAGGAGAGGAGAGCAATGTGGACTACATATAACATGATTAATGAGTGGTTTAGCCAGTTGAAATTGCTGTTAATTGAAAAGGGTTTCGCTCGGCTACCTTCGGAGACGGAGAAGTTGAATGGTCACGTGGGAGAGCTTGTATTTAATGACGGTCAGTTGCACCGTATTCTGAATGTTGACGAGACTGGACTAACGCTTGACGGGACAGGTACTTGCGCAGGGGGACGTCCAGTAACGGAATATAGTCCACGCAGTTCGACTCTGCCGAAGGGAGCATCGAAGGCTAACAAAAGCAGTTCCCGCTGTACGATGATAGGAGGCAGCACCGCCGCTGGCGATCCTGTTCCAGTACACTTTCAACTGAAGAGCAACGCGGCAAATGAAGAGAGTAGACGAATCTGCCGCAGTTTCACGGATGAACTCGATCGTGCCGGGACCTGCAACGGGAAATGGGGCTTCAACTCTATCACTGAACGTCCACACACGGCTAATTGCAACGCCAACGCCGGGATGGACAGCAAGGAGTTTTGTAAGTACGTTCTAACAAGTATTGTTCCATTGTACCCCACCGTACAACCAGCAAAAGGTAAATGGGTCTTGCTAATCGTGGATTCGGGTCCTGGACGTCTCGACAAAGAGCTCCTGCAAAAACTGAGTGTAGAGGGTGTGCTACTATTGCCAGGAGTACCAAACACAACCCACGTGACGCAAGTTACTGACTGGAGTTACAGTCCCTTCAAGACGGCCTTTCGCAACAACAGGACGAAGCTTCATGCAATCCGCTCTTTAGAGCACTCGTCGCTCCGCGCAAGTGATTATCCAGTATTGGTGTTCGGAACGGATACGAGATTAGAGTCTGCGTTTGACGCTGGCTTTGCTGAAGCGACATCGATATCTTTTTGGGAGAAGGTTGGAATTAGTCCCTTCACACGAAACTGTCTCCGAGATCGTAACATCGTGCACGAGCTGATGATTTTGCCAAACGGAAATATCGACGAAACAAAGGATCCAGCGACGGTGGAGCTACTGGAGCTCGAACGTCGAAACGCTACGGCGGTCGAAACGCTGATCAATTTTGGATTTGACGGAGACGTGTTTCGTAAGCAAGCACCGCGGAAAAAGCAGCGAGTTACGAGATCGGAAGCAACTACGGCGCGCGCGATCCAAGATGCGATCGCAAAGGCAAATACGGCGGGAAAGAAGTACATCGTCCTTGGCGGGAGACCGTACAACTGCCACGATCAGCACATTGCTGACGAACGAGCGCGTCGCGAAAAAGTGATCGAAAGAATGAAATCCGCAAAGGCTAAAGCGGAGGTATATGCGAAGAATGAAACGGACTGCAAAGCGCTAATTCAGTCATGCAACGGCGCTTTGGCAAATCTGCGGCTGAACGACATTAAAAAAATCTACGAGTGGAAGCTTGGAAAAAAGCCTACTGGTCTAAAGAGGAAAGAGGAGATACTGAGTGCAGTAGTAGCAGTGAAAGATGATCCTCCAGTTGGAGGAGCAGTTCCTTGCTGGACTGAAGAGGATGATGCTGATCTGAAAAAATTAGAACAAGAGGATATCACACTGAAAGACACAGTGGTTGCAAAGAAGATGGCTGAGAAGATTACAAAAGCACTGATTACAACAAGGGCTCTCACGAACGAGACGGCAGAGATTGTAAAGGCACACATGTCCCCAGAGGTAATCAAAATGATGGAGGAGTCGCGAGCGCATTACCCTTGTGAGGAGTAGCACGAGCGCTTGTAGTTAATGTTGTTAGTGGTTTAAAGAAAGTGGTTTATTTGTTACAGAGCAGCAACTTGCCTTTATTATTGTTGCAAATAGAAGACCGGAGCAAAAAAAAGTGATCGAAATTTCGTCTCGGAGATTTCGAACCTCTATTTCGAACCTCTACGGGGTGGACTGACAGACACTGAGACAGGATCGAGGCAAATAGAGTTTTTTGCGCTAAAACTACCGGCTGACGCACCTGTACAAAATGTACTGGTTCTACTGATGTCTCGCCCACTTTGGTTACTAAACCCTTACTAATAGAACAGTACGATGTAAAAGTGTGGTAATGAATAGAAAATCCAACACATATACCCAGCAGTAACTTTGCAGTCAAACTTGAATTCATTATTATTACTACTATTTTTACTATTACTAGTAGTACTACTGCCATACCCCGGGTCTACTAGTGATTAGAATAGTAGTGATATGCAAATTGTGAGCTCTATCAATTAGTCTATTGCTATCGGATTGAGAGACCGTCTCCCTGTTGGCGATACGGACGCTCGCTAATCGTAATTCATCCTTATCCTTAATCCAGTCCCGAGTGGACTCGTGACTGTATTCCGGTGCACGGCATGCTCCTCCATGGTACTGTAATAATTACTTCTCCGGTTCAGGGCTACCCCTGCAATAATAGGGGTGGACTCTCCTGATGTTAACCCGATCAGTCACAAAAGGAGCAGTTTCAATAGTTACAGTTCCATTATCATGGGCCTTGAGTACCTTGTAAGGTCCTTGCCGTGGGAAGGACAGTTTTGGAATAATGCCCTTCCTTTCCAGGGTGACATAGTCGCCTTCTTTATAGACATGGGGGATCCTCTTCTGGTTCTCCCTGATGTTGCTCTTGTGGATGCTTTTCTGCTTCCTAGCTTGGATTGCTTCCCAATCCACTGGGAAGTTCACCGGCATGAACATGTCTCGACCAAACACCAGTTGCGCTGGGGAGTACCCCAGGGTAGTATGGATGGCGCTTCTGATAGCATATGCTGCCTTGGTGGTGAATTCCTCAAAAGGGTCCTTCTCGTGGAGGTCCCTATTTTCCAGGTTGAAGGACAACAGACAGTCCTTTAATACCTGATGGATCCTTTCCAACACCGAGTTGGATTGTGGGTTCCAAGCCCCACTGGGCTTTCTTTTCATCCCCATGTTCTCGCAGAGCTCTTGGAACTCTGCTTTGAACTCACTCCCGCCATCAAAGCCAATTTCCTTTGGGCGCGGATACCTTGCCAGCCAGGTGCTGTCCAACAATCGTTGAGTTTCTGCTGCATTTGGGGAGTCCTTCAGGTGAGCCAGTTCAAACCATCCGGTCACTGGGTCCACCATGGTGAGGACATGGATTTGGTAGTCTTTACCATTTTTGTTGTGGACAGTTGCAGGTCCCCAGAGGTCCACATTGACCCTCTGCCATTTGGTGACCTCAGCTGCTTTTTCCGGTAGTAGTCCATACTTCTTCCGGCCACTCTTCTTAAACATCTGACACGTGTGGCAGTGCTTACAAAGGTCCTGGACGTCCTTCCTTAGGCCTTTCCAGGTGAAGACTGAGCGTATGCTCTGTTCCATTCTCTTTTCTCCGGGATGGACCAACATGCTGTGGTACCATTCCATAACTCTATCCTTGAGTTTATCGGGAATCAGAATCTTTCCTTCTTTATGGATTAGGTTGTAACCTTCCACCATTTTGGTGGTCAGTCGGTTGTCCTTTTTCAGAGCACTCATGATTCCTGTGTCCTTTTGCTGGTAGAACTGAATCATGTCCGGGGCAAGTGGGAATGCACTATTGCCCTGGAATTCTTCCGGAGCTTCTTCTCCAAGTGGAAATAGGAGTTGCCGGAGGTGCTCTTCCTCATCCGCGTAGGTGAGGGGCTTATTCGGTGGTAGCCATTCCACTGTGTCCGCTGGATCATCAGTAATGTCCAGGCGAGACAGTGCGTCTGCTGCATCATTGTCTTTGCCCGCAACATGCTTGACTACTGGATGGAACTCCTCCATAAGGAGTCTCCACCGGACCATTCTCTGCGTCGGCATCTGCTGATACAGTAGGTTTAGGTGGTCTGTGTGAATAATCACATCTTGTCCTCGTAGGATTCCTTCAAACGCTTTTAGCCCTTCTACTATGCCCAGGAGTTCTTTTTCTCCCACCGTGTAGTTGAGCTGCGCCGAGTTCAGCTTCCGGGTGTAGAAACCAAGGGGTTTGCCATCTTGGCATACAGTTGCTCCCAGTTGCCTGTCACTGGCGTCTGAGTAGAGATGAAATGGTTTCGTAAAGTCTGGGAATGCAAGCTTAGCTTCATCTGCGAGCATCCTCTTCGCCTCCATGAAAGCTTTCTGCTCTGCTGGATCCCAGTACCAATTCATTTTGCCCTTTTTCCCTGCTAGTTTGTTCAGAGGGGCTAGGATGTGGGAGCGGCGCTTCCACATGTCCCGGTAGAAATTTACCATTCCAAGGAACATCTTGAGTTGCTTGGTGTTCTTGGGGGCTTCCAGACGCTTCATCGCCTCCAGTTTCTTTGGCTGGGGCTGAATGCCCTCTGTTGTTAACAGAAACCCCAGATATTCCACTTCTTTTTGCATGAAGAAGGATTTCCGTAGGTTGGCTCGGAAGCCAGCATCATCCAGTCTTTGTAGGACTGTATCAATTTTGTCGAGGTGATCCTGTTCAGATTCCCCTTCTCTCTGGATGATTAGGATATCATCAATGTAGACCAGGACGTAGTCCAGATCGCCGAGGAGGTTCATCATGACTGATTGGAAGATATCCGGAGCACACGCAATCCCCATTGCCAGTCTCTTGTAGGCATACTTACCCCACGGCAGAATGGTGGAGCAGATCTTCTGGCTCTCCTTGCAGATGGGAATGGTGTAGTACCCTTGGGACAAGTCCAGCGCCGTGGCTGACTGGAATTTCTGGAGCCGTTGGATTGTTTCCCCTATTCGTGGTAGTGGGAATGGTTTCCTCTGGATGGCTGCATTCATCTTCCGAAAGTCGGTTAGGACGCGAATGTCCCCTGTCTTCTTGGGTTGACAGAAGGTAGGGGATGCCCACGGTGAGTCGTCATCGTGGGGGAGTTTTTCCAGGACTCCAATATCACAGAGCCTGGTGATCTCCTTTCGGAGTGCTTGTTCAAAGGCATGGGGTACAGAATAGTACCTCTGCCGGACCGGTTTGACCCCTGGTTGGAGCTCAATGGACACCGGTTCTATGTTTTTGAGAAGACCCAATCCTCCTCCAAAGAGTGTTGGGAATTTCTTTAGCGTTTTCTTCAGTGCTGCCTTGGACGCGTCTGTAATCTCCAGGTCATTGACCATAGCGTCTATATCGACTTTGGAGTAGTCTGCATCCAGGATTTTGGCTTGCCGTTCTTCCTCTTGTTGGAGGATAGGACTTTGTGTGTTGGCAAAGAATACTGCCTCACATTTGTCCGGGTCAGAGAGCTCCCCCATCCCCTTCATGGGAATAGAGTCACCCTGCCATTCGATCGTACGGGAGCTGTATTTTATGTCCAGTCCCAGTTGTGCCATTAGGTCGGATCCTATAATCATGTCATAGGGTACTTCCTCGTGGTGATGATACTCATCCACTTGGAAGGTCCATTTGATGGTCTTGGAGTTTGAAAATTCTATCAGCCTTAGTCCCACTGAAGCCGCAGACTTGGTTCTGAACTTGCCTCCGTACGTGTTGTAGGTGACAGATCTTTGGTCTCGGTTCGTTAGTTGACTTCGGTCGACAAATTGCCGTAGTATGATGGATTTGGAGCACCCGGAGTCGAGTAGGCCCCGGAGCATCCTCCCCCTTCCCTTGTGGTCCAATACCTCCACACAGACGTCTGCGAATCGGTTGATTACGCGCGGTCCGGTGTGGATGGTATCAGAAACCATTCAGTTGTGGGATCCTTTCTTTTTAAAGGTCTTTCTGTACTTTCTTCTGTACTCTTTGAGTTCCCGTTCGGAGATGTCGATCTCGTCATCGGAGACTTCGTGGTCAGCTTGGGCCGTGGCCAGTACGTATGAGTACTCGTGGTTCGATAGGTTCCTTCCCCAGTGGGGTTTGGAGTGTTGCTCAGTGTCTGAGTCTTGTTCTTTTGCCACAAAGTGCTCCTTGAGCAGGTTGATGGTTTCCCGGTCGAACTTCCCCTTCTTGTGGGGACCACCGGTTAGTTTCCAGCATTTGCCGGCATGGACCTTGCCACAGGTCTTGCATAGCTGTTTGTTGCTGTTGTCCACAGGGCGCTTCTTTTTGCCAGGGGATTTCCCGTGGTGGGTTCCTCCCCCAGATGCGGCCTTGGGGGTCTTCTTGGTGACGCCGGTCTGCTTTTCGAGATCGGTGATGCGTTGTTGCATTAGTGCTTCCTTCCGGATGGTGATTTCCAGGTTTTCGAGCTTGTCGATAGTGGTGTTAAAGGAGTGGGTGTAGAGGTCCCAACTGATGTGCTCCAGCTTCTCGCGTTGGGAGTGGGTCATGTTGGCATCTAGGATTTCCTTCATTTCTCCTTGGGTGAAACTTCTTGGTGTTTCCATTTGGTCACTGCCACATTCCCAGAGGCAATCTGGGAGGTAGCTTTGGAGTTCGGCCATTCGGTTGGCCCAGGCTCTAATGCCATGTTTGAGGTCCACGCGCATGCCTCGCATGAATCGGCGGAGGACGATATACGAGCGCTTGCCGTGTTGGTCATTGCCAAAGATTTTGAGTTTGAGGGCATGCATGCATTCCTCGATGACATCCTTTCTGTACTCCTGGGATTGGTAGTACTGGATGAGGGCGCTTGCGGCCTTTTTCTTTGGGATTGGAGACTCGAGGTTGTTGGTCTCCGATTCTTTGTCCGAACTCGCCTTGGCGGTGTCGGTTTTGTCGGCGTTTGGAGCTTGCTCCTTTGCCGTCTCCTTGGAGGCTCCCGTGGGAGTTTCGGTGGCGTCTTGCCCCATTGATAGCAGGATGTTTGCTTGGTCCCTTTGTTCGATCTCTTGGATCTTTTTCTGTACGTGTCTGGTCTGATGGACCTTGTGGGTCGGTTCGGCCAAGTAGGTCCGCGCGAGTGTTCGCTGGACAAGTCCGAGTGCCTCAATAGAGAGGATTCTCTGTAGAACCTCCAATTTCTGGTCCCCGTTGAGTTTGTCATTGCCAGCAATTTTCTGGTCAAAGTCTCTCTTCCAGATAAGGAAGAGTTCTGGTCTTTCAGTACCATTGAGAACCTTCAGGTAGTCGCTGAATGCGATTCCACCTTGTTCGCTGTCTACATTCATCTTTACGGTGGTGGCGTCTTCCGGCCAGTCCTCCCGTGTGACGTTGAAAGGTTTCAGTTTGGTTCCTTTAGACGTCATGGTGAGTTAATCAGTCGTTTATTATATTTTAGTTTAATTAGTTACAGTATTTCTGTAAGTTGTTAGTTGGGTTGGAAATGAGCAAAAAGTGATTGCTCCAGTGTTTCCCCCTGGGGTTCACTTCCACGCGATACCCCGTGTTGTAACTGATTTTCCCCCTGGTTTGTCCAGTGGTGGGAGTTGTTTCTCTCTTTAGTTCCCGGGAATCCTGTGGTTCTCCGGAGTTGTTTCTGTTTTTATTTTGTGGGATTCGATTCCCGTGGTTCTCCGGCGTTGCTTCTCTACTAAGCGATCACCGGGCCGGTCCCACTTCTCGTTTCCCGTGGGATTGGTGGTGTTTAGGTATTCATTATATACCTTTCCGGATATCCGTATACTTCGGTTTTGGTTGGCATCCCCTATTCGGTCTGTCCATCCGCTCAGTGTTGGTCCAATTAGTCCACTCACTGGATTATGTGTCACTTTTTCGACACTTATTTCATTATTTCTTTTGTCGACCATGGTCCTGTTTAGGTACTTAGGTGTCTCTGTTGCTGCTGTTGCTCCCTTCTTTGGGCGCCAACAGTTGCTGGGGTCGGTCTTCCTTGTGCTGCAGACACTGGATATCCTTCTCCCTGTTTCTTTGCTTCTCTGCGCCTCCATTTTTCGGCAGTTTCTTCGGTCCCGTCGGTTTGTCGGCCGATCGGTCCCTTCTCTTGCTCATGGTCATCAGCGCTCAGCTTGATTTTAAAATCATGCCATACCCCGGGTCTACTAGTGATTAGAATAGTAGTGATATGCAAATTGTGAGCTCTATCAATTAGTCTATTGCTATCGGATTGAGAGACCGTCTCCCTGTTGGCGATACGGACGCTCGCTAATCGTAATTCATCCTTATCCTTAATCCAGTCCCGAGTGGACTCGTGACTGTATTCCGGTGCACGGCAACTACTACTAGTATTGATAATACTGGTACGACTACTAGTAGTACCAATAATTGTATTACGAAGTATTATTTTCTTTTTTAAGCATTAGTACTACGTGTATGTTGTGTACTGTATCATGTGGAGTGGATCCTTAGTGTACAAAAATATGATTAAATAATGATTTCAGATCCATTTCTACTACTGGTACTTCTATTACTCCAACTCACAAGCAAGAACATGTGATTCCAGATCCATCTTTGTCGTTTCAGTTCACTAGTCGTGCTACCCCTGGTAGTGAATCATTCCACCACATGGCATCCAAAGGAAATGGCAGCAGTCCAATTCACTACTAGTACTAGTACAACTACTACCACAAAGCACTGCTGATTCCACCAGATATGAAGATATCCAAGATGGTGCTATGGACTGTGCTAGTAAGGTTCCTGTGTATGGAGGAACTATAGTACTGGGGCTACGGGTATTAGCCTCCTCCAGTAACTCCTCCTATCTAGTACATGGTGCTAGAGCTGTGTGCTAGAGCTGTGTGCTAGAGCTGTGTGCTAAACGCTTAGCATCAGGTATAGCAACAGGCTTAGCAGCAGGCTTATTACAAGGTGTATGGGGTGCTAACTCCAAGATACCAGGGTCCTCGCGCACGATTTGTACCAGTTACAAGGACCCCGGGTATAGCACCGCCGCTAACACACTGTAGCATAGTGCTACAGGGTTAAGGTGGCTAAGTTAATGTTACAAGATACTTGGTAGTATGCTACCGTGTTATGCTAAGGTTACGGTAACATACTATGCTACCATGTTATACTACCGTCGGGGTATGGTCATTCGTGTACGATTAGTACTATAACCGGATATCCGACCCATACAGTTGAACTTCGCACCAAGCAAGCGAGCTAGCGAGCTAGCACACGATTGGATTAATTTAGCTACGTTACTCAGTACACTACAGTACTGAAGCTACAGAGCTGTACAGAGCTCAAGGATACGAGATAGCGAACCATGCTGTCACACCATGAGCTGAGCGCTCAGCTCAGCTCTCACTCTTCTTCTTGTATTCACCTTTTAAACTAAGAAGCACTCGTCCATCATTCCCCCCTATCGATCGATTCCTTTGTACCTCTAGGTGAGTATCTTGTAGTAACGAAGTGTATGCAATAGCGTTCGAATAGGCAGCAGTATCATCATCCTCTGTACTAGTCTCACTATTTGCCAGCAGCACTCCGTGCTGTACTGTTGTTAGTAGTAATGCTCTCCTAGTAGTATTGCCGACGGGCAAATATCATTACACAGATCCATTCCTCCTGTGTTCTCAATTTACCATCATGAGGACACCATGGGATTCTAGGTCTATCCATTTTTCAAAATTCTAACCACTGGGACCTCCACATTGAACATGTGAATCATTCTACTAGATCCATCCACAGTCCCCCATCCAAGAATGTCCAAGGTCAATTTCTTACCAGATCAATTCCTACTAGTGGTAGCAACTACTAGTAGTTCCTTACTTTCCAGCATGTGGCTTGTTCGATTCCTCACTGGTACTACTAGGTAGTAAGATTACTAGTACTACGGTACTGCAACAACTAATAGTACTACTAGTACAAGAAAGTCATTTCAGATGGCATCCAGCAAGGAAGTCTAATGCACAACGATTGCTTGTTGCAGTCCTCGCGATTCTGCTGTTACTACTACTACTAGTACGGAGTTCTTGTTGGTTACTACCTGGTACAACTAATACCTGTATTTTCTACTTTATTTATTTTCTTTCCGTACACAGAACTACAACAGTCGTCCTACTAGTAACAATATGGTCTATGTTACTCTTTGTATTGATTTTGCGTTTTTCTCTTCTCGTAGATAAGTACACGTAGCTAGTACTATGTATTGATGATTCATTCGCGAGAGTTTCAAAACAGAACAATGGAACCTTGCCAAAAAAATAGAAGTCATGAGAATAGTATGAACATCGTACCGTCCGTACTATCGCGATCCATATGCGATAGATACATGATACTGTAAACAACATTCGGTGGATCAGATCGACTTTCGATGCATAGCAGCAGTAGGGTTCAACGACAAAAAAAGCTTGATGATTCATGCAACAGATCATAATGCGAATCTGACTTTGGTTTGTTCTGGAATCTTGTGAAAACCACGCCCGTCGTGTTGCGTTGCGTTGCGATCTCGTTTCGTTTCGTTTTGTCTCTTAGGGTAATTTTTGTAGTTTTGTAGTAGTTGAGTGGAGAGGAGTAAGTTGTAGAATTTCTCGGGAAGAAATGCATGTGCGCAAGAAAAGAACATGGATCTGTCCTGTTTTTGGTTCAAATAATGATCGTAACATCCAATCCTGACCTATCCTATCTCATCGTATCTCATCGTATCCATTCCTTTCCTTTCCTTTTCTTTCCTATCCCATCATCGCAGCCCTCGGCTTGGCTCCAGGAGAACGGAAAAGATGCTCTCCTGCCTCAGAAAGCTAGAGTGACTTTCGGACAAAGGAACTCTGGTTGGAAGGTGTGGTTGCCGAAGTGAACGAGCCCTTCTCGCCATTGGATTTTTCCTTGTTGTTGTTTTTGTTGCTGTTGTTGTGCTTGTTTTTCTTTCCGGACCACAGGGGTTGTCCGTTGTACATTCCCGTGGAAGATCCCCCCAGCAACGAGGCCTCTCCCTGTGAGAGAGCCACCAGTTCCGCTCTGCTAAAGCCGTAGCCGTAGCCGTGGCCGTAGCTGTGGTGGGGAGTGGAGGATGACGCCGACGAGGATGAGGAGGATGGATTGGTGAGGGCCCACGCCGAGGAAGAGAAGAGGAGGAGAGCGGCGGTAAAGGGAACGAGGAGGAGGACGAAGAATCGAGGGAAGAAAAATGACACCATGATTGTTATTGTTATTGATTTGTCTTGTCTTGTTTTGATTTGTCTTGTTTTGATTTGTCTTGTTTTGATTTGTCTTCTATAGTTTTGTTTTGTTTTTGTCTTGTTTCGTTTCGTTTCGTTCTGTCGTTTCTTTCCGAGTTCAAAAGTAGGTTTTACGATGTACGATAGACCGAGATCGTTTTCGCTTTTGCTTTTGCTTTTTCTGAAAATGACTTTGTGTTGGTCACGATGCTACTCGTAAGAAGCTATTTCGTATTACAGTAGTATCAATGGTTATGATGTTTGTTGGGACTTCACACTTCAGCGGAGAAGAATGGTGACATCAACTTTTTGTTCGATGCGACATATTTTTTGTGAAGTGTTGTACGGTAAACATAATGAATACGGTAATTACCGTACGGTACCGGTACAGGTATTCCAGATCCTTCTTTGAATTCGAACCAGAAAACATGGTAATCTTAATTTCTCAAGCTCTCAACAGTTCGCGTTATTTACCAACCTACCGGTACAATTCTCGTACGATTCTGTAATTACCGGATAATCGAAAATCCATCACCCTTTCTTCTGTCGTTGGGGATCGTAGTTATTTACTTGTACTTATTTTCGTGAAGTCGTCATCAATCAACAAGACTCAACAGAATTTTTTTGTTACAGTAACCTTACCATATTATCACACTAAACCTTACGATTCGATGATGATTCCTTCGTCCGTGAAAGAGTTCTGGGAAACTACAATAACCTTACCCAAAACAGATGGTGGTTGTGATGGGAAATTAAAGAATGACACTTCAAATATATATATCATTATTGATCTGTAATAATACATTCTCTTCCACCCCGTCAAACCCGAACAGAACGACTGAATTCTTTACCCATGATGGAAAATCTGTCACCACAATGAGGTGTTACACTTTGTACAGTGAGAGAATTCCGCGAATCGATCAATCAAAAATGGCGTATTGGCGTTCTGTCTATTGTAAGCTCATAACATACCGTAGTAAGGCTTAGCGTAAGATTACCGTACTGTACACGTAAGGTTTACTGGGAATTAGTAATTACCTTGTACGGTAATCTTACTGGAAAAGCACAGGAATAAAATAATCAGATGCGGAGTTGACAATGGAAAAAATGAGGATCTTTTCTAATAATTTAATTCTACAGGGTTTCTACAGGCGTTTGTACCAGGATCGTCCAAAATTACAAAATTTCCACGGTTCTTGACAATAAAATTGTGCTCTGCAGAATCTCATGTCTCATGTAGATGCACTAAATCACGCAATTACAACACGAAGCAACATATCACAGGACGATGGAAACAGGATGACAGCAAGCAACAAGTGACGAGCAACAAGCAGGATATAGCTAGCATCAAGTATCAAGCATCAAGCATAAAGTTCTGCGGTTTCGCTAGGTCCGATGCGTTGTTTATGTACCGTAAAGGGATACCCCAGCACAGCCAAGATACTAAAACGATCCGGGTCAGCAAAGCGTCGAGATACAGGGGATAGCAAGCAGCAAATAGCAACAAGCAGCGAATAACGTATCAGCTTTCGCTAGGTTCGACGCGTACATCATTTACCACAAAAGGGGTACGTGTACTCCAGCACACCCAAGATAAACTGTACGGGGGGAACACCGAGCAGCAAGCAGCAAATATAATACCGGGTTTCGATAGGTTTGACGCGTGGATTATATACTGGGAAACGATATCCTAGCATCGCCCTCGATAAACTCGATACAGCAGCAAATAGCACCAAATAGCACCAAATAGCACCAAATAGCACCAAATAGCACCAAATAGCACCAAAGCGTCGACATAAAGGGGAAAGGGTTTCGGTAGGTCCGACACGTGGTTTTTGTAGTGCGAAACGATACCCTAGCGCAGCCAAGATAAACTGGATGCGCTGGGGAGGAAGCAGCAAAGAGCAACAAGCAACACGCAGCAAAGAGCAACAAAGCGTCGATATACAGGGGACAGCAAGTAGCGAATAAAGTATGGGGGTTTGCTAGGTTCGACGCGTTGTTTTTGTACTGCGACACAATACCCTAGCATCGCCGCAGATCAACAGTACAGGGGGGAACAGCATATCGTCGATATGCGGGGGATAGCAAGCAGCAATCCAGCAAGCAGCAAGCAGCAAGCAGCAAATAACATCATAGAGGATTTCGCTAGGTCCGACGCGTGGATTATGTACTGCGAAGCCATACCCTAGCATCGTCCCAAATAAACAGTACAGGGGGGAGCAGCGAGCAGCGAGCAGTGAGCAGCAGCAAAGCGTCGATTTACAATGGACAGCAGCAAAGCACCGATTCACAGGGGACAGCAAAGCGTCGATATACAGCGAACAGCAACAACAATTTTAGGGGGGACAACATCAAAGCGTCGATATACAGCGAACAGCACGCGTCGATATACAGGGGACAGCAGCGAAGCGCCGATACAGCAACGCGTCGATCTACGGGGGTTACAGCGAACAGCAACGCGTCGATTTACAGCGAACAGCGAGTAGCAACGCATGTAAAATACAGCAACAACGCGTCGATATAAAAGGGGACAGCGGACAGCAACGAATGGATGTACTCTGCTGAGCAGATTGATAGATAAAGGGGACGCGAGGATGCAAATGAGATCGATCTAAACTCAGGAGACACGAGGACATGCGTGTACGGGAGGTCTATTACACGTACTGTATCATAATATTATAATTATCGATCCCATAGCAACGAGTTCTTCCTTTTCAACATCATCGTTGTTGTCTTCAAAAGTGCTTGGATTGTTTGCAACAGTGCTGCGAGGATCTTCTTCAACAACATCGGGCGCTACCTCATCAGATCACTCATCGACAGAGGCTGCAATGATATCGTGCTCTTCCGCTCCCTCTTCAACTTCTACCACATCTTCTACTACATCTACTGGAGCAATCTGTAGCTTTTTCTTTTAGACACAATCAGCTTTCCTCTGTTCTTTGTGGAAATTCTGACTGAAGTAACTCGTCAGTCGCTGTACTGTGATGAGAACTCGCTGAGCCCATGTGCTAATCTTACCTGGTTCTGTATTTTTTTTTTTAAAGTTTGGGTGGCCCCAACAAGTACTGGTGGTACGAGTAAGTTATCTTACTTCTATCCGTACCACCAGCGCTGCTCATCGCTGTTATTTGGCGTTCCTTGAGTATGCAACTTTGTACGCATACTGAACGAAAGTACGGATTTGCAACACACTAGCATTATTCTATCTTCTTGTCGTGAACAACACCATACGGGGTTGATGAATTTTTATAGTGCAACAATACCTACTTTACTATTAATATAATAATCTTGCTGCTTCTTATTCATTTTTCCGCAAGGAATTTTCCTCCAATGATCCGACTTTACAGTGGCAAATCAAAACCATCCAAAAATTCTTCCTGTCGTCAAGACAGCATACCTCCTGTACAGCACATAGCACAATATGCAAATCCGTCCTGTTAGTACCACCAGTGGTATACACATGCCAATCACTATTGCTTCTCTGTTTTGCTTTGATACTGCTGGGATCGTGATTGTTGGATCGATCGATCGATGGATCGATAGATTGATGGGTTGGCGAATGGGAGGGTTGGTGAATAGTTTGCTTGTCAGTGTACCGTACAAGTACTCGTACGAGAAGAGCATTTTTGAGCAGGCAGACGGGCGGGTAGACAGCCGTAAAGCCACTCTCCTTACCGTACAGATTCGTGTCTACAACCAGTAGGCTAGGCGTGGTCCACCTTTTGCGTGGCTTCCGGGGGAAGGTAAGGATCGGTTGCTAGCACCGCCTGGGCCACCGCCGCGGGAGCAGTAGGTGTTGCTGCTGTTGCTGTTGCTGTTGCTGCTGTTGCCGTTGCAGCCACAACCGCGGGGAGCTCGACATTCCCAGCAGCGACAACAGCGTTTGAATCTTCTCGGCGGCAGCGGCTTCCCAGCGCCTCCTCCCACTTGGCGTGGCGTCCGCTGGTGACGAAACGCCAAAGGCATCCGCACACAGTCAGCCACAGGGCCGCTTCGACAAAGGCGACGACCGCCCATTTGGTTTCCGGGCACCAGTCTTTGTGAACGCCTTCGTAGTCGACGTAGTCGTCGGTTCCCCACGTGAAAATGTAGCAGTCGGAAACATTTCTCCAGCGGACCAGGAAATAGATCCCCGAAAAGAGGCACAGCAATCCCGTGACACCCGACACGGCGACCGATACGATTAATCCGGATCGGTTTTGGCGGCAGCACCAGAGGATCTGGAGGACCACCATAGCCAAGATGCTGAGTAGGAATGTGAGCCACCAGATCCACGAGAGGCACAGGGCCACGATGGAAATGCTTTGTGCGGTAATCATTAAGCAATCGTTGTAGGGTCTGGAGAACCAGACAGCCATCGAATGCGTATGAATATGAATATGAATATGGATATGGATATGAATATAGATATGAATATGAAATACCGAAATACAAAGTACAGTAATAATAACGGGCAGACAGGCAAAACCAAAACTCCGTGAGACCGAGTGCAACGTTTGTCGCAGACACGAGATTCCCCGATGGTAAGATTACCGTGCCAGTAAAATTACCTGGTAAGATTTACAGTACCGGTACTGCATGTGCTTAAAATTATACAGTATTACAGAAACCTTCCTTCGATAAATTATGCAAAGTACATCATAAATTACCACACGATGCGATACGACACGACACGACACGATACGATATCATACGGTACGATATTGAATACGAAGTAAACTTTACTTCGGATCATAAAAGACTTACAAACAGACACAACGTGCTCCCTCGAGTTTGTTACCGCAGCATGCCTCGATATCGACGTCGTCGTCCAAGGTGACGGAGCTGTTGCAACACTTCTGACCGCACATCGTGATATCTCCTCCCGACTGTTAATGAATTGATACTTCCACAAGAAGTAGCGAGTAGTATTTGTTGAAATGATTGTTAGTACTTTTCGGTTTTTCTGGACTCGACAAGGGTGATTGTGTGAGAAAGAGTGAGACAGGCGGAATGTTTTGAGGGCAGTCTCCTGGTAACCTTACTTGCACCGGCTTGACTGAGAGAGCAAGGATTTTCTTGCTTGCTGAAAGTCGATTGATTGATCTTCGTAGGTAAGACCTTATTAGTATTTCGTTTTCCGTTTTGTTCGATCTTTGTGATCGTGTCAAAAATTTACACAAGTACAAGAACGTAATTACCTACTACACACCTACGGTACTAAAATTACGAAGCACTGTACGTATTACGTATTGTTTTCTGCATCGAGATCGTACGAGTAAGTTTCAAGTTATTACAGTCTCCTTACGAGTAACTTACTTGTATTACCGTAAGGTTTACTCAGTAAGGTTTACTCAGTACGTGATGCTTTCGTGATGATTGATGCCTCTGTAGCAAAGTTCGTACGGTAACTTACACATGCAATACTTTCTCGTACGACTCACTCTTCAACCAACGAACAGAACGACGAACATCATGGGAACGAATAAGAAGATGCATGTGGAAGATGGAGCGAGGCTGAACAACTAAGAACACTTGTAGATGCATGTTCATGTGGAAGATGGAGCGAGGCTGAACAACTAAGAACACTTGTATGTGTAAGATCTAAGATTCGCATTATTTTTCATACAGTGCGCTAATTAAGGTTTACCGTAACTTACCTAGGGGTATTCCAAAATTGCTTCGCGCACAAAATACGACTAACTTTACCGGTAAGGTTACTTCGTACGGAGTACTTCGTATTTCGTTACTACCGTACTACTTTGTATTCATTTTTCATACTGGAATCATATCACTCGCGACCGTCCTCATTCATTCATTCGTGTCAATTACAGTAACCGTACGTGTAGTAGTATTTCATTTCTTTTCGCCATCCACGAATGGATCAATCTCAACATCAATAATCAACAATGATACGTAGTAAGACTTATACGTACGGTAAACCTTACGGTGCAAATAATATCAATGAATGTGCCAGTGATTGTACCACGTACAATTACTGGTAAGGTACTGGTAATCCTTACCTGACATTGTTCACCTGAACAAAATAATCACAATGATAGGAACTACCAGTAAATTAACCGTAACTTGCTGTTTCGTGTCGGACAGCTGTCAGGAATTCCGTCGTCGGTAAGTTACCGTACCGGTATTCTTCGTTCTTCTTCTCTTCTTCTCGTTTTGATTTTGTTGAGGGATAAGATTACTTATGGTATTTTCTTTCTCGGACAGCAACCCATTTCCTTCGAACTAAGATCTCACTTGTACGTACCGTGATGGTTACTGTAATATTATTATTTTTTTGATTTTAGTCGGTTTTCAAGGTTCAAAACAAGATTCCGAGTTCCGACGCAACAAAAACACAACGCAACATGAAACAACGCAAAACTGTACCGCTACATCACAAACACAACATACTTGTACTTGTCTCGATATCCATATCCATATCCATATCCATATCGTAACATACCGATACAATCTTCCTCAAGCAAAGTAACAACAACTACTTCGAACCAAAGTAGTGATACTAAAAGGACTAAATACTACGCGTACCCACCCCCTACTAGTAGTTGATAGTGCTTCCGAAACAACGTCATCATTATCTCAACATTGTCAGCATCAGCATCAGCATCAGCATCAACAACAGCATCAACAACAACAACAACAACAACAAGACGATCATGCCGAGCACGTTGAACATACTATCCGACAACCACTCCGGAATCGACGCCGCACAGGCCGAGGCCACCCTTCGTTCCGAATCCCCCCACCTGCTGGCATCGGACGAGCGCGTCGAGCTCGCCTTCCAGAGCCCAAGCGCCCGCGAGCGTACCTACTGGACGAATCTGCGGGTGCTGGTGGCCGAGGGCAGGGGCCTGACAGGACAGCTCGACAGCTCCAACACGGGCAAGAAGCAGAAGTTGGTGAGCATTCCGTATCGATCCATCAAGGCGTTCGCGGTGCAGACGGCAGGCAAATCCGTTCTGGACCGGGACACCGAGCTCAAGCTCTGGTTTTCTGGGAGCAGCGGGAGCTATGGTGGGCCCAAGACGATTGATTTTGCACGGAACGCGGTGGATCTGGTCATGATTCAGCGATATTTCAACGACAAGTTATTCGCATCGGACGATAGCAATAGCAATAGCAATGGCAATAGCCATAGCAATCATAGCAATGGCAATGGCAACACCGAACCACTGTACACTCCCGCTCCCACTCCCACTCCAACAAGTACCGACAACAACGAGAGCAATAATGACGGCTTTCTCGAAAGCCTCCTGGATTTAATCGGCAACGACGCGAGGCAGGTAGATCCGGGCCTGGTCACAGATAAATTCGGATCTGAGGGATCGAAATTCGCGTGTCTCATGCCCGGAGAAGACGTGGAGCTGGCCTACCAGGTGGCCAACCGGGACCTGGTGTTGGTAACGTCGGTTCGGTTAGTGGTGATCGACGTCAAGGGCCTGGGACCTTCCTCCAGGATAGAGTTCTTCTCCATCCGCTGGAGCTGTGTCAAAGCCTTTTCGGTGGAGACCGCTGGGGGATGGGATTTTGACGGCAAGTTTGTCATCTACACCAACATTTCGTCCATGAGAAAGATCCAGCAGGATCTGCGCAAGACACCTTCTCTGGAGACGATGACCACCGCCATTCAGATGGCCTTTGCCGACAAATTGCTAGGAAGTTGTAGTAGTAATGGTAGTGACAGTGGTGGAACCAACACCAACAATAACCTCTCGGCGAGCGCTGTATCAGCCGCCGCCGATCGAGCATCCGTCGTGCCCTACGACTACGGAACCCTGTACGGGGGATCGAACAAGAAACCCCTCGATCCGGCCGCCATCGAAAAGCTCTACAAGACCAACCCATGCATTCTGCGGAACGATGAGAAAGTCGCCCTGGCCTTTCGGGGCCGCCGGGACATTGTTGTCTTTACCAACCAGCGCATCCTAGACGTCGACGTCAAGGGATGGTCGGGACAAAAGGTCCGGTATTCCTCCATTCCGTATACTTCCGTTCTAGGCTTTGGCATCAAGACCGCGGGCAAGAACATGGATCTCGACGCGGAGGTCATGGTCTACACGGAGGTTCGGTGGGAGTCACTCGGGGAAGAACCCGATCCAGGCATGTCCTACCTGGAATGGGATTTCAATAAGACCGTGGTCGATGTAATGGAGCTACAGATCTTTCTCGCGAAATGCATCCTACCCACGGCGGTGGCAGTCCCCAGCAATCCCTACCCATCCACATCGACGAATACTACAACTACGGGTACTGCTACAGCAACAAAAACACCACCACCACCACCACCACCACCACCAACTACTACTACTACCACACCGTTGTTTATCGACGTTTTCAAGGAGGCAATGGGCGATCACGAAGCCGTGGATTCAGAAGCGTGGAACAACGCGCTGCACGCCGGGACCTACCCCGTCCTCCTCGAATGCGAAAAACTCGAGATGGCCTTCAAGGCGGGTCGTGACGCCGTGTGCTTTACCGACCAGAGACTCCTGGTGCTGGACACAAAGGGATGGTCCGGACAAAAAATAAAGTACACTTCGGTTCCCTACCCCCACATCAAGGCCTTCTCGGCCGAATCCGCGGGCAAGTGGGACCGGGACAGCACCCTCGCAATCTTTACCAAGAACCACTGGACGCTCGGAAAGCTCAAGCTCGATTTTCGAAAGACCAAGACGGACATTTTGAAAATCGAAAAGTTCCTCTCGGCCAAGATCCTGGGCGCTGGAAGCCCTACGACTTCTGCGCCACCGCCGCCACCGCCCGAAAAAAGAATCACTGCTCCCGCGGGAGTAAACGGCTTTACCGATTGGATCATCGACTTTTCGATCGAGGAAGACCCGGAGGTCGCCAACGCGCAGCTGCACAGTGACCCACCGATTCTTTTGCCGACCGAAACCGTCGAGCTCGTCTACCGCGAGGGACGGGACCTCTGGGTCTATACCGATCGGCGCCTGCTCATGATTGACGTCAAGGGCCTGTCCGGAACCAAGGTCAAGTACAAGAGCATCCCCTGGAAAGGTTCCGTCTCTGCGTTTGCCGTCAAGACCGAGGGACTCCTTGATATTGACACCGAATGCTACATCTATACCAACACCCCCACCACGGATTGCGTGACGCAGAAGCTTCTGCTCGAGAGGAAGAACGACAACGACAACAAGCCGGAGAATAACAACATCTTTGAGTTGCACCGCTACCTGGGCACAAAAGTGCTATAACTAAAGTATACTAGACTAGTTCGACTAGCTAGGAGCGACCGAATGGAAATGAAAACGCAGCGGCTAGCAAGTAGTATCGAATGTCCTAGCACCATACTGAGCATCCCCGGGAGAACCAACAAGAAGTATGCTGTGATCCTGGTCTTTTGAGAATGTACGAAGAGAAATACACGATGATACCGATCTTACGGGACTGCGGGGAAACAAATACGTGATGATAGTCAAATGTCGCTAGAGACCTAGGAGGTTCTCTTTCAAATTAATTACTTACTGGCGAGTGTAGTATGCATGTCTTGTGAAAATGCACGAATGTTCCACAACATTCGCCTTTTAGACCTGTTTATGAATTTTTTAAGCTCAGATACGACCGCTGTTCTCTAAACCCCAGTGACTCTCAATCAATGGAGAGCAGTTTGGAGCGATTGTAATATTGTTATTAAGGTTTGAGACCATTCTTATATTTTGTGGAAAGAAGAGACAAGTCTCGGTAACAGTACCGGTAATTACGAGTAGTAAGGTTATAGGTTACTCGTATCTAAAACAAAAAGTGATGATCAAAACGTCGCTCGAGACCGAGGGGGCTCGTTTTCGAATTACTCATCGGCTTTGAAAATGTCCAACAGTAAGGTTACGGTAGGCTCACCGTAAATCTTAACTACCTTACCGGTAAGGTTATCATGCGCCTTTTCGGAATTTTTTACGATTTTTTTGCTAAAAGCTTCGTTCAAGATTTTTGAATAACTTACCGGTACGGTAGTATGACTGCTGTTCTCTGAAGGATCGTAAAATTATTGCTCAGCTTTGAGATTATTCCAATTTTGTGGAAAAAAGACAAAAGTTACGGTAGTACGGTATCTTATGATATCCTAATTTTTGCTTCAAATAATGCTCTCCATTTGAAACTCTCACAATTCAGGAAAAGAAAACCACAAATAACAAACTCGCAAGACACCAAGCCCACGCTGTATAATTCACTTCTCCTTGAATATCTGTCAAGCAGAAAGTCCGCACAAGCTCCATAAACTCCATCTCCAGTGCACGCACCACGGCATATTCGTCATCCGAAGAATATATCATAGTAATCATGATAACCTTCGTGAAACTCCTACTTACTGCCATCATCACCACCGCCGCCGCAGTGTCTTCTGCATCCTCAACCACCCTTCGAGGATCCAGCAACGACGTTTCTGTTCCAGATGTTCAGACTCAAAGGCACCGGCATCTAACTGAAGACACCACCTGCAAGCTCTATCTGAAAGGTATCGAGTACACCACCGAGCCCACTGCTCAATCAAGGTCACTCACGAGGAGGTCTGAAGAGAATTGGGTCTGCCAATTCTCAGAAGAGGATGCGGCCAAGCTTGGTGTACACTTTGTCGATATCATTGATCCACGGGATGCGGTAGTGGATGTCCAATCCGGTGTATCTACCATGACAGTCAGCGAAGCCCTTCTCGACACGGTAGAACCCAGGATGTACATACCCGAAGCCGCACGCGTTGTCGTTCGCGACGATGTCGTGGATTCTCGCAACGAAGTGAGGGGGCAATTGGCACCAACCCAGGGTACGCTGAACACCCTTGTCATTCGCGTTGCCACTCTGGACTCGGAGGTCACAGCAAGCCCGGCTCAACTTCGAAACGATGTGTTCGAAGACGATGCCTGTCTCAAAACTCAGTTTGAAAGATGCTCTTACGGCAAGCTCAAGATCAACAAGTACAATGGCAAAATCGCCGATGGAACTCAAGTCAATGGAGTCCTAGACGTTCAGGTCAACTACAGGCTTTCCGACAACCCCAGCCGCGGAAATCTTCAGAATCAGGCGTTCAGCGAAGCCCTGAAAGCTGTCGGAACATTCGAGAACAACGGTTTCGACCTCGTCATGTTTTGCATGCCACCCGGAACCTCAACCGACTGGGCGGCCTACGGCCTGATCCGAAACAAGTTTTCCTATTACAAAAATGAATGGTGTTCTTTTGTCTCGGCGCAAATGCACGAAGTTGGACACAATATCGGCCTTGCACACAGTGCGGAATTGGGCCAAGGCGAGTACGATGACCAATCAGGCTTCATGGGGTTCTCCTATCACGTAGACGACCAATACATGTGCTACAACCCAGCAAAGAACTACCAACTTGGCTGGTACAGTGACAAAATCGAGGACATCAATCCCTTGAGGAAATCGAGCCCCTCAACTCAGACTGTCGTACTCAACGGAGTTGCTGATTACACCAAGAATCCAAACGCAAAGATTTCTGTTCGATTGGAACAAGAAAACAAAGTCCAAGATTACTACGTCGGATACAATCGCAAGACTGGCATGACTAGGGACACCGTCGAAGACGCAAACAAAGTTACCATCCTCAGAAAGGATCTTGGTAAACCCGATCAATACGGCTTGTCGACAAAGGTAGCCGCATTGAGTCCTGGTCAGGCTTACACGATCAAGGATTTCAATAACGAACGTGACCTGACGATTACATTCCTCGCAATCTCCAACGATCTCCGAGATGCCACCATCGAAATCGGAGAACCTCTTCCGCCACCACCCTGTGAGGATTTCACCGTCGAATTGTTGACCGATAGCTACCCCGGGGACAACTCTTGGACCATCCGAGAAAAGGACACCGGAGTAGTCCACAAGATCAGTCCGGTATACGCGGACAAACAGACGCACCACAAAACGAAGGCTTGCCTTCCCTACGAAAAACGATTTATTTTTCAAATGGTCGACACACACAAGGATGGTTTGACCAACCCCGTAGAGGGCTGGTACAAGGTCCGTGATCCCACAAACAAAGAACTTTTTAGCGGAGGCAATCACAAATTCCACATCGAAGAAAAAGAAATCGTGAGCGGACCAGCCCCACCCACACTCAAACCCACGCTCAAGCCCACGCTCAAGCCCACACTCAAGCCCACACTCAAGCCCACGCTCAAACCCACACTCAAGCCCACGCTCAAGCCCACACTCAAGCCCACACTCAAGCCCACACTCAAGCCCACACTCAAGCCCACACTCAAGCCCACGCTCAAGCCCACACTCAAGCCCACACTCAAGCCCACACTCAAGCCCACACTCAAGCCCACGCTCAAACCCACACTCAAGCCCACGCTCAAGCCCACACTCAAGCCCACACTCAAGCCCACACTCAAACCCGAACCACCAGAGCCTACGACACCCCCAAGCGGGGAGTGCAAAAACTTCAAAGGTAAATTCATCGTGAAAAAGAACAAAAAGAAAGGCTGCAAGTGGGTTGGAAAGAGGAACAAATGCAACAAGCTAGTGAACGGTGAAGCGCTCAAGCAGAAGTGCCCGGTAACGTGCAAACTTTGCAATGCGACGAGTTGAATGCAACTCGACGGAGTAGCGTGACACAAATATGATAACGATCATCACCATCACAACCGTGCAGATGCATCGTACTACTAGTAGTAACGAAGAGATGTACTTCGTATTTCTTTAAACGAGCAACAATACTACTAATGCCAGTTAAATCTATTCATATTCATATTCATGATATTTTGCTGCTGTACCGTACACGCGCAGCACGTACACGCAGAGGACGTCATAGTAGTAATAGGAATACTACAATTAGCAACTTGAAGCTCGAGGAGTATCGAAAAACTGCTGGACGAGTACTACTAGTATCAAGTAGCATTCACCACCGAGCATTTGTCCTGCTGGTGCTAATGGCGTTGACGGAGGACGATGTCTGCTGCCGGCGGGTTTCCCATCCATTCTTTTTGTACAGCAATTGCTCGATTGAAAAGGAGGTACTACTAGTAGCGGTCTTCCTGTTCGTTCCAGGTTTTCGTACGTACTGGTACTGTATTTGCTAGAGAGGAACGTTCTACCGTATTGTGTTGTGTTGTTGTTGTTGTTGTTGTTGTTGAGGATGAAAATATCAGATTTCAATTGAACCAAAAAAAAAAATACTTCGAAGTAAGGTTACGGTACATTACCGGTAAGGCTTACGTGTACACGTAGTGAATTAACACCGGCACGAGTAAAATTAAGAGTACGGGTAAGGTTAGTCAGATTGCATTCGAGATTTCATGAAAATCCAAAAACTGATGGTAATACCGTAAGGTTACGAGTAAGATCTTAACCTTGGCACTTCTTGTACCGGTACCGGTATGAATAACTTACCGGTAATTAAGTCTTACCTAGTACAAGTAACTTTATTCGTAGTACTGTTGTTAGAGATTAGAGATAAGATTACTTCGTACGATACGTACGGTACGGTACGTCACTTGTTGACCAGGAACATAGTTGATTTAATTTTTTTCTAAGAATTTTAAATTTTTCCAGCCCCCCCCCTGCACCACTCAGCGCTTGGTGTCACTTTGACACCAGGGGTCACTTTGACACCCGGTGTCACTTTGACACCCAAAAGTATCAGGGAGTGTCAAGTGTCACTTTGACACCAGGTGTCACTTTGATACCGGGTGTCACTTTGACACTTGTTCGTAGGTAGACAGTATTTTTCTACTTCTCTTGTGAGTGTCAAAGTGACACCAGGTGTCAAAATGACACCCAGTGTCACTTTGACCCCCAAAAGTATCGGTGAGTGTCAAGTGTCAAAGTGACACCGGGTGTCACTTTGACCCCGGGTGTCACTTTGACACTGATTCAGTGTGGGGAGGACCGGGAATTTTTGAAATTCGTCAAAAAACAAAAATCAACCATGTTCCTGAATTCCTCCTCAGATTATTTTTTGTAACTTACCTTAGACCGTCCAACCGACGCTAAAACTTTTCTGGTACCGTACAATACCATACGTTACGGTACGGTAAGGTTACTGCTACTACTACTTTACTGCGTAATCTCACTCAATACGAGTAACCTAACCGTGCCGAACGGGTTGAGGGTTGAGGGTGACGAGTGACCGACCAGTGACCTGAAAGCCGACTTCATTAAAACATAAACAACAACAACAACAACGTTGCATCCACTACTAGTACGTCCACAACATAGCTCCTACGTGTACCACCGCTACCGAGAAGCAAACGAATAGTCTTTGGGAGACGCATCAAAGCAAAGACGAAGCAAAGTCAAAGCCAGCGCCGAACGATAGTTGATTTGGAAATTGAATCGACTTGATTCGGAATTGAATCCAATTGAATTGAATCCAATCGAGTTGAATTGAATTGAATTGAATTGAATTGAATCAAATCAAATCAAATCAAATCAAATCAAATCAAATCGACTTTAGAATGGGCCTCTTTGCAACGCTGTCTTCCCAACCAGGGGACAACAATGACGAAAGCACATTCGACAAAAACTCCAATGCCAACAGCAACAGCAACAGCAACAACAGCAACTCGATCCAGATCCCCACCGTCGTCCAGATGTACTGCGGCACGAATGCGAACCAAATGATCTCAATGAACGACGTCTCGGATGTTTCCGGCTACACTTCTCTGACGTTCCAGGCAGTCCAGGTGGGAGCTTCGAAAGATGAGGAGGTGCACGGGATGCAAATGCAGATGCAGATGCAGATGCAGATGCATTCCACTCCCGATCTGGGAGTCTGGAACTGTCGTGTGGATTCGAGTGTTAGTGCTAATAGTAATAGCAATAGCAATAGCAATAGCAGTAATTCTAATACAAATACTAATACTAATGCTAATGCTAATGCAACCGGAGAGACCAACAAGGAGAACAATGGCAACAGTGCAAATAAAAACACGAAAAATATCAACACTGCAACAACCACTTCCAATACCAACAACAACAACAACAACAACAGAAACAACAGCAACAACAATGCGGCGCTCGTGGATTCGCTCCTGGCCAAGCTAGCCGAAGCGGGCCAGACTTCCTCCTCTGTCTATTGCTGGACCGTCGATCTCTCGGACGTTACAGACGTGGAGCCAACGCTGAGTGCCCTTCAGGCTGCCCTGGTGAGGCACCTCATCGAGCATCCCACCAAGGAACGAGAAATCCAAACACTAACACAAACCCAAAACGAAAACGAAAACGATACCCAAAACGAAAACGATAACCAAGACAAGCAATCCCAAACAACCCGCACCACCTCCCTCTACGATTTGCAGACTGTCCAGTTCGGCCTGGCGAACACGGACAAGGCCCCCGAGCGCAGCATTGCCGAATCCTCTCGGGAAGTCAAAGTGGGACTGATGCTCTGCGCCCTGATGCCTCCGGAAGCATCCGGTGCTGCTGGTATTGCCGCTCCCGGAGTTGCTGCCGCTGCCGCTGCTACTTCGTCGGAGGAAGGATACTTCAAACAACAGGCCCGGGCCCTGGTCGTTTATCACTTGCGAAAGTTTGCGAGCGCTCTCAACGCGGCGCTTTGTTTCGTGGAGCGTCCGAGTCTTGGTCTTACTAGTACGGCCGAGGAAGAGAAACAAAAACAGATGGCGAGTGCGAGTGCGAATACGAGTACGAACGAGGAATCGGCGCGGGAAGAAGAAAAGGAGGAGAGTCTGTCTGCGAATGCGAATGCAAATGCGAGTGCATCGGCTTCCAATGCAAACGCAAGCAATCCCAATGCCCAGAGCTGCGTCTCGTACGACACACTCGCACAGCTTTGGCGCGACATGGCGTCGGGAATTCCCGTTTGGGAGGCGGACCACAAATCGCCATCCGCATCCGCACCTGCATCCACCCAGTCCGGACGGCCACAATCTTCGACGGCATCGGCATCGTCTTCCACCGCTCTCTATGGACCCGGGGCGCACCAGGAGGACCTCATCGAGAGTGTGTTGCTCCGCAATGCCAGCTATCCAGGACACTGGGACGCCACCAAGGACAGCCTATGGGTGGCACTCCCGACCAATACGACGAAGCCACGGACCCATGCGAATAGTACTGGTACTAGTACTAGTACCGGTGCTACCGCTTCGGCTACCGGAGACGAGGGATGGCTCACCCAGCTCCGCGAGTCCATGGCCTCGGCCCTGCCGCCATCGGAAGCGAGAGCGGACGATTCCGTCCGGGCCAAGACACCGGCCAAGGCCAAGGCGGATTCCAAGTCGACCGACAAGGACGGGGAGGTCTCGAGCTTTTTCGAGTCGCTCCTCAAGAGTCCGTAATGCTTTTTCGTATTCAATACGGACGTGTACGGTACGGTAGGTTACGAGCAACGTCATAGTATTAGTATTATTGTTGTTCTTTCATATTCGTGCGCGATGCAGCATGGTGTTCTATTGTACGGTGTGGTACAGTAGACGTCGAACGTCCCACGTGTAACGTAAAGTCTACCGTACACTCGCGGTGAGAGTAAAGCACTTGGTGTTGCTGTTGGTCGTAGTGGTGATGCTGGTAATGCAAGTATGTTCGTGCTGGTGGTGATGGTGACGGTGGTGGTGGTGATGGTGACGATGAACATGAACATGAACATGAAGATGAAGATGCGAGTCGAATAATCCATCCATCCAATACATGGAACGACAAGAGTCGAGTTAGGCCAACGTTACAATCTACTAAGTATTCCACTATTACTTACTTCCATTAGTAGCACGGGTACGTACGAGTACGTACGGGTACTTGTAATCGTTGTTGCTGTAGTACAAACAAGTTGAAAGTAACTTGCTCTTATTTTTCGAATGCATTTACTATTATTATCATGATTAGGACTATATTGGCCACTGTACAATACAACCACTTCGTACTTGGTAGTATTTTTATGGGTAACCGGGCTTTGTCCGCCGCACTGGATTATAATATGGAATATAGCCCGAGCAACAATCCCTACGGGATGCAAATTGCCTGAAGTTTCTGGATGTTTCCCACGCACGGTACCGCACCGGTTGCTCATCGGCTGGTTGAATGACGACGAAAGGGTAACCTATCCGGTAACCACGCGGATTAGACTCGTCGTAAACATGGTATCCGATTGACGGATTGAAATATAACGCGACACGGAACACGATGGTCGTGCTCGTAGCACCGTCTACTACTAGTAGTAGTAGGAACCAACTACTGTACCGCATTGCGCAACCTTACCGGGTACATTGTTCCGAATGGCATCGGCAGATACATCGTTTCTCTGGTTCTTGCCGGCAAAGCGAAGAAACAAAATACTACGCAATATTATAATAATAATAATAGTAATACTACGAATAGGACTAACTTACTCCGCACGAAGTTCCTTTCCAACAAAATTCTCTCGATCAATAATTATTCGACATCGCAACATGATTGGCTTCTTTGGTAGCGCGGAGTGGAATCGACGCGGGGATACTCGTTGCCGAAATGGAGTGGAGCGGAGTGGAATGGGATTGAATTTTTGATTGGGCCGATTGCGAGACCTACAAACGAAGCAATCTTGCTGTATTTTGCAGCACTTCGTAGTGATTACAGCAGCAGCAGCAGCAGCAGTAGTATCGGTAAGATTATTAGTACGGTTGCATTGGACCGGGGTTGCTACGGTAAGGTTACTCGTGTCGTCATTGGTGAGAGAAGGCTTCCAGTTTCATGGCCTTGGCACCATCGACCTGCGCCTGCGTAAGCAATTTCATTCCCATGAGGTCCTTCATTTCATCCTTGGTGCGGCACGTGGAGAGTCCCTTTTCGTAGAGATCCACGACCTCCCTCGCGGTCGACAGATCCGAGGCCATGCCCAGCTTGAGCTGCCCCAGCTGCACGTACGCCGCCTGGAACTGCGGATCGACGGCAATCGCCTTTTCTAGGAGTCGGCAGGCCTCCTCGGCCATTGCCAGCTGTTTTCCGGGCTCCGGTGGAAGGTTGAGCACCGCCAGGGCCGTGTTGACGTACGGGGTGGGATTGGACGGATCCAGTTCCGAGGCCCGCTCAAACTCCCGCTTGGCCCTCACCAGGTCGTTCTGGGTAAAGAGAAGCTCTCCCTTGTAGCTCAGAACGTCGGACGAGTCCGGATCGGCGCGTTCGGCCGCATCGAGCTGTTCCTTTGCGGCGTCCGATTGCTGCAAGGCGGTGAGTACCGCCGCGAGTCGGAGACGGGCCATGACAAAGTTGGGGCGGAGCTTGACGCATTGCTTCAGATCTTTGGTGGCGGCTTGCATGTTTCCCTGGATCATGCGCAGGTTGGCGCGGTGGAGCAGCGCGTCGACGGCGTTGGGATCGATCGCCAGGGCCCGATCGAAGAGCTCCAGGGCATCGGCATGCCGGTTGGCGTCCATGAGGACACCGGCGTGCTTGACGAGAATCTCGGCCTGTCGGGTGGTCGGCGGCATAAAGTAGGATGTGATATGACATGACATGATATGATATGGCGTGATATGATGTCGTATGGTATGGTATGGTATGATGTGATGTGATACGGTACCGTACAACGCAAGAACCGAAACCGAAGCATCAACAACAGAGCAGGCAAGCAAGCAAGCAAGCAGGCAAACCAGTCAGCCAGCAAAACCCCCACAAGCACAGACAGAGGCAAAAGGCAAAGCAAAAGAAAAGAAAGCAACGTGTCGGTGAGTCCGATTCAGTCTGTTCGCGCGTTCATTCGATTGAATATTCGATTGAATATTCGATTCGATTGAATATTCGATTCGATTGAATATTCGATTCGATTCGATTGAATATTCGATTCGATTCGATATTCGATTCGACGCGACGCCGCCATCGACACTACCACTACCATGCGGGTAACGGTGCAAGTAAGTACGTACGTTGATGGGCTCGAGCTGCGCGCACAGCTGGTAGCAGGTCACGGCCGCATCGAGTTCGTAGGCCCAGTGCTGTACCATTCCCGTCCACTCCAGCAACCTCGCGTAGTCGTCGTCCCTCATGGCCTCTCGTATTTTGATTTCGCTCTCGCTCTCGCCTTGCACGAGCGCAAATCCCTTGAGAATCGAGGCCCTGGCTCGCTTGTAGGCCCCGTCGCAAATGTGGCGCCGACCCATGGCCAGGTGGAGGCTCGCGATGGTGGCCATGGAGGACGCCGAGGCCTCGGGCGCCGACAGCGCGGCTTCCAGCTCCTCCTCCAGATCGGAAACCGAACCGCCTGCCCTCGCCTTTTCCATCCAGGATTCGAATCCGGTGTAGGATTTGAGGAGCTGCCGCAGCGTGTAATCCGAGGGCAGCTGCGGTTGCGGTTGCGGTTGCGATTGCGATGACGCGTTGTTCGCATTTGCTCTGGAATCCTTCATGCGCCGGATGATTTTTTGGTCGTACTCCTCCAGATGCTCCGGGAGGAGTTTCTGCACCAGTTCCTCTAGCTTTTCCTGGTCGACCGGCGGCGCGGCGGACGGCGGCAGTCCCATTCTGAGCTGATCCCGGTGCTGCTGCATGTACTGGAGCTGCAACGCGCAGCACTCGACGAGGGCTCCGTAGTAGTCGTGCGTCTTGGTTTCGAGGATGCGGCACTTGCGCTGGCGGGCCTTGGTGTGGGTCCGATCGTAGACCTCCAGGATGGCGTCGCAGTCGGCAATGGCCAGCTCGGGAAGGTTTCCTTTTTCGTACATGGCGGATCGGTTGTTGATGAGGGTGACAATCTGTTTCGTGAGGGAGTTGGACGACGAGGAAGCCGACGATTGGGCGGCGTTGCCGTTGTGCTGCTCGATGCAGTCGAGTGCTTCGGTAAAGATGGACGCGGCTTCGAGGTACTGTTGTTTGTTTTTGTTTGTTTTTGTTTTTGTTTGTTTGTTTGTTGAATGTGTTGAATGTGTTGTTGTTGCATCCGAGTATTCAGTATGTTGCACATGAGTTGTTGTAGTATACGAAGCATGTTGTTGTTGTTGTTGTTTGTTTCGATACAGTATACAGTATACAGTATACAGTATACAATCACAATCACAAGTACCCCGACAAGAAAACAAGTTGAAAAAGAACGACAGCCATGACGCAATTCAGTTTCGGGTTCTGATTCTGGTTCGTATCAACAAATACTAACCGAGAATGAGCCTGAGCCTGAGCCTGAGCCTGAAGTTGAGCCTGAACATGAATATTCCCAGTCTCATTCTAGTTCTAGTTCTAGTTCTAGTTCTCATTCCAGTTCTCATTCCAGTTCTCATTCTAGTGCTCATTCCAGTTCCCACGACCACACACGACCATACACAAACAAAGACAAAGACAAACAAAGACAAACAAACGCACGCACCTGCTTCTTCTTGAAGAGGGCCTTGCCCTTCTTGTCGAGTTCCTCTATTTTGGAGTGCAGTTCCTTCTCGTCGGTCACATTGGACCGCTTGGGAGTATGAATCCCGGGATTCTCAGTGACAGAAGCTGTTTCCTTTGTGATGGATATCTTTTCGGCGCTGGCATTGGTATTCGCATTCGTATTGGTATTCGTATTCGTATTGTTTGCATTGGTGCTTGCTTTGGATGTACCTTTGGATTCGTTACCACTCTGGCTTGCGGCAGAAGAAGAAGAAGAAGAAGAGGAAGACGACGATGCCAAATACAGCGCCAATCCGAGAGCGGCGGCAGCCAAAAGACCGGTCACAATGAGCTGCGTCTGCGTATTCTTGCTGGAAGATCGTGAGGACATTCTTGTGTTTGCTGTTCTTGCTTTTGTTCTAGCTATTGTTCTAGCTATTGTTCTTGTTGGTTGGATTCGATTCTATTGCACCAGAAACTTATCGTGCGGTTGGTTGCCAGCGGAGGATGGTCAATGTTCAATGTTCAATTTTCAATTTTTAATTTTCAATTGCCAATAGTCAACTTTGAATTGTCCACTTTGACTTGTCCACTTTGAATTGTCAATAGTCAACTTTGAATTGTCAATTGTCCACTTCGAATTGTCAACTACTACAGTATGAATTGTCAATTGTCAATTGTCAATTGTCAACTGTCAACTACAGTACGGTATGAATTGTCAACTATGAATTGTCAGTTGTCGTGTGTCGTAAAAGATGGGAGATTGCGATAACTCCAATGCTCTGCTCTTCGATGACGGATGCCCAGTATTTCGTAAAATCTTACTTGTACTCGACAATGGATGCTCTATAATGGATGCTCGATAATGGATGCTCGATAATGGATGCTCGATAATGGATGCTCGATAATGGATGCTCTATAATGGATGCTCTAAACAGACCACAGACCGCAGACCACAGACAAATGCTCTACCCGTACCGGTAACCGGTAGTCTTTCGTTGTTGTTCGTTTGATTCGCAAGGTTACTCTTACTTGTACGGTAATCTTACTCGTACCGTAACCTTTGAAGGCTTACCGCATAGTTTTCTCACAACCCACTGTCAATGCTGAATGCTCCCGAGAATGCTATGGTAGAGGAAACCTTACTAATGTTACGTGTACGGTACGTGTAGTAGTAACGCTAAAAAATAAAAAAAAAACTGTGTCACTCGTAAGATTTACCGTAAATCTTTTCCGGTACGAGTCCGAGTTAGGTTACCATGTACAGTAAGTTACGAAGTAACCTTACTTCGTACGTGGGAAGGTTATGTTAAATAACCTTCGAGTTGCTCGCGCCGCGTGTGAAACCTATTTGTAATCCGCGCGGGATACAAAAAAAGAACCCACTGGGCTCCCTCTAAGGAGTACTACTGAAATTATGAAACCTAAGAGAGCGAGTGCAACGAGCCCGACTAGGTTTCATAATTTCAGTAGTACTCCTTAGAGGGAGCCCAGTGGGTTCTTTTTTTGTATCCTGCGTGGATTACAAATAGGTTTCACTGTAACTTATGGAGGCCGACACTGAGACCGGAGGTCGAAGTGGAGACCGAAGGAAGTTACAAAACAAGAAGGCGCGAGGAACTCGAAGGTTATTGATGTAATACACGAGTAGGACCGATTTCCCTTGCAATCCTGCGTGCGAGGCACTGCTTCTTTACGGTACTGTACTTCTGTCGCTACGAGGAAGATTCTGAAATCTGCGTTGAAACCCTTCAACGGACATTTCCAGTGTATTAGTACGAGGAGGCCCAGGAGGCCCGGATTCTTTTTTTAGATTCTTTTTTTAGCGCGCAATGTTGTAATCCGGTGGAGGTGCGGTTTGTAATCCTAAAAATTAACTAATGTTTCTTAGTGTCGAGCTCCTCGATTTTTCGAGAACCACTTTGAAACCTCGCAGGCGGGATTGCAAGGGAAATCGGTCCTACTCGTGGATTACGAGTAAGTTATCTTACTTGCATTTTTTGTGTAAGTAAACCTTACCGGTAAGGTTAATCTTACTCGTATCAACTCCGCTCCCCTTTCAGCTTTGGTTTTACATAATACTCTTGTTTCGGATCTCGAGATCTCGAGATCCGAACCGAACCGAAACGAAAGGTCAAGAATCATCTGCTACAGCAAGGTCTTAACCTTAATTCAATTCACTTGTATGCCCAATAATTCCCGTGCGCCGTCCCGAAAGGAAAGAAACTAACCTTGTTACTTGTACCAGAAGATAAGGTTAAGTTACTACCCGTAAGGTTACCGGTAAGGTTACGTTTAGGAAGTACTAGTAATATTATTACTAGTAATTAAGATTACTCTCTTAGTAGTATTATTTTTCTTCCACCGGTAAACATTTTAAACATTCACAAGATGGCAAAGAGGTGAAAGCAACGTCCCCCAGGACAATGAAGATTGTTTCTGGTCCCCGGCAGAGAGGAAAGAAATCGATGCTGGTGACACCCTTGAGAATATTTCTCTGTCTCGCCATTGTGTGTTTCCTTTGGATCGATTTCCGACCGAGCTTACGAGTACTTGTATATCGATCGAGGAAAAGCACGCGAAACAAGATGATTCGAGCATTGAAGACTACCTCGTATCATCAGCATTATCATCAACAACAACAACAAAACCAACAACAAAAACAAAAACAACAACAACAACAACAACAACAACATCACCACCACCATCACCATCATCATCAGTACAACAACCAACCCCACCACCATCACAATCACCAACGAATACCGATACCGATACCGATACCGATACCGATATCGGTACACCCCGAGTCTCTCGGCTCGGATTCATCCACATTGGGAAAACCGGAGGATCCACGATTTCGAGTTTTCTGCGCAACGGATGCCACTCCTTCCTGCCCAAACCGTTCCAAAACGTAACCAACGAGACCGTGGTTTCGAAACTCGTAGAGCACTACTACCACGTCCCGGACTTTCACTCCCTTCCCGATTCGAGGGACGATAGCTTTGTGATGTCCGTCCGCGACGTTTACGACCGAACGGTCTCGGGATTTGTCTACCTCCTTCCGAGCAACGTTAGGCACTACGGCACGGCACACAAAATAACCCTCAGCAAAAAAAAAGAATGAATATAACAAAATTGCGTACAGCTGCTTCCCGAGCCTCGAGAAGTTTGCGTCCCTCCTTATTCTTGGCGACTCGGAGAAGTGCAATTACGATATCGATATCGATCTACAATCGATCGTCAGCGAAAACTGGACCGAGTTTGCGTGCGCCGTGATTCATGGCCAGGTGCGGTTTTTCAACCACTTGTTTTTCAACTACCGCAACATTCTCCTCACCAAATTTCCGAGAGCGAGAGCGGTACCGGCGAGAAAATTGTACGTGATCCGGCAGGAATTTCTGTGGGACGATTGGGCGAGAGTGAACGCCATGGTTGGGGAGTCGGAGGGAGTCGTCGGCGTCGACGTCGACGTCGCCCCCCACAAAAACGACAACGACAACGACAACGACAACGACAACGACCACAACGAAATCAACGCAAGGGACGTGAGCGGCTATGGCGAAACTGTTCGGAACAGCCGCAACATTAGCGAGACTGGGAGAAGGCAATTGTGCGCGGCCCTCACGAATGAATACGCCGCCTACTTTGCGATCCTCAGGAAAGCGGAAAACATCAATGCCAACGAATTCGAAAAAGCCAAAACAATTGCGATGCGGAACTGTCCCGATCTCGAGTTTCTCTCGTCGGAACCATTCGAACCGACCGAGTCGGAAAAAAAAACTGCGGGAACCCGATCCGGACGAGGACAAGAATGAGGGTGGGGACGAGAATGAGAATGAGAATGCGGACTAGGACCAGCACTCCTCGAAATGAATGCCTCGAGAAAATTTGCGTGATCTGTGATCTGTGATCTGTGATGGCATTTGCAACAAGTGCGCACAGCTGGGCTTTTAGTCCCACGGTATGTTGGTAAGGTTACGTGTACTACTAGTAATAGCAGTGTCCAAAGGTGCATCGCAAGGGTGTTAAGGGGTGGGAACTTTTTCTCAGATAGCTCCTGCCGGCGGTCTTGGTCTCGCGCACTACTACTAGTACTAGTAGTAGTAGTACGGTATAGCTATGATTCTTAAAGCATCATCCTCGTGGTGCTGAGAAAAAGCAGCGTTCCTTTTTTGCAGCATGATAGTTTGCTGGAGTGGGTGCTACTGTGGTGCTACTCTGCTACCATTAGTAGTACTAGTACTAGTAGCTACCAGTAACAAGAACCCTTACTGCTATGGTTCTTACTAGTAGTAGTACTAAAGAAGAAGCACGAAAACAAGCATGTTTTGCTGCATAATACTACGAAGTACTTGTTTGCCTGAGTGAGTCGTGCTGCTATGCTCCTGTGCTCCTGCTGTGCTACCTCGAGAACCCTTAATACAACTAGTAGTAGAACCACTTGGTGTATGGTGGTTCTTGGTAGTGCCAAAGCAAGAAAACACGCATTTTTTGCAATACAGTTTGCTGGGGTGCTGGGTGCTAGTACTGCTGTGTTACTACTGTTAACCCTTACTACCCTGCTTCTAAAAGCATCATGAGGAATACTACAACAAGTATTTTTGCATCCCCCTATAGCACAGTGCTGATGGTGCTTCAATGCTAGTATGTAGAACTACTACTAGTAGTGCTAGTAGAAGTAGGGTGTTGAGAGGTACTAGTGTGGTAAATCTTACTACTGGTGTGCTGATCTCCTGGTACGGACCTCTGCTAGTAGACAACAACCCCAAGTCAAAATCATGGATCATCAAAACTCATCTGAAGCCCAGATGCGTTGATATTGCTCGTCAGCAACCTTCATAGAACTTGGTCGGTAGATAAATCGTCTGGTACTGCGTACTGAAAAAATAAGGGAAAGCCCTAACAATAATAACACGTAAAGTCCTGGAACATGGTTGATTTTTAGTTTTTTGAAGGAATTATGAAATTCCCGGTCCTCCCCCCTCGCTAAAAATATGAGAATCACGCGCCGTGCGCGATTTGAGAAATTATTTTAAAAAAATAATTTCCCGCAGTACCCAAACTGGTGTCTACTGGTGTCGACTGGTGTCGACTGGTGTCGACTGGTGTCGACTGGTGTCGACTGGTGTCGACTGGTGTCGACTGGTGTCGACTGGTGTCGACTGGTGTCGTCTGGTGTCGTCTGGTGTCGACTGGTGTCATGACGAACATACGAATGTACAAGCAGTATGTTCGTATGTTCGTATGTTCGTATGTTCGTCTGTACGATCGTACAGAAGAACAGACGAACATAAGACGAACAGACGAACATACAATGATACGAATAAACGATTGTACCAACGTATGAATTGACGAACATATGAACATCATACGAATAAACTATTGTACCAACGTATGAACAGACGAACAGACGAACAAACGAACAGAAGAACATACGAACATACAAGTATACGAACAGACGAACGTACCAACGTATGAACAGATGAACAGACGAACAGACGAACAAACGAACATACAATCATACGAACAGACGAACATACCAACGTATGAACATACGAACATACGAACATACGAACACCGGTGTCGACTGGTGTCTACTGGTGTCTACTGGTGTCTACTGGTGTCGACTGGTGTCGACTGGTGTCGACTGGTGTCGCAGGGGGTTTCGAGAATTTAATTTTTATTTTCAAATTTTCGTCGCGCGCGGAGAGATTGGATCGTGCGCGATTTTTGGGATGATCGAAGAATTTAATATCTACGAAGTAATTTTTTTCCAAAAAATCAACCATGTTCCTGGCAAATCGTGAGTCTACAGTGGACTGTTCAAGGTCTATTGCATACACTTAGTTACTACAAGGTACTTCCCTAGAGGTACATCGGAATCGATCGATAGGGGAGGGCATGATAGGCTTTTAATTTAGAGTGGAAGATAAAGAGTGAATAAAGGGAGCTGAGCGCAGCTCAGCTCTGTATCGTGACAGTTCCGATAACTCGTATAATAACAGAGCTCTGTAGCTCTGGTACTGTATTCTACGGGTAGCGTATCGTATCGGAGTAGCGTAGCACAGCTCCGATTAATTAGACCGAATCGTGTGCTAACGCGTTGGGTAACTGTTTGGGTCAGGTATCCGGTCATGGTACATATTATACACCAATGACCCGACCCCGGCGGTAGCATAGTATCTTAGCATGGTATCGTGGTAGGTTAGCACCACCAGTATCTCGTAGCTTAGCAACCCTAACCCTGTAGCATTTAGCTACACCATAACAGGTGCTTTACTCGGGGTACGTACAATTGGTACAAATCGTACGCGGCGGCCCTAGTAACTTCTGCTACTAGCATCCATACTAAGCAGGATATAGGTCTGTTGCTAAGCCTGTTGCTAAGCCTGCTGCTAAGCCTGTATGCTACCAATTAGCACACAGCTCAGCACTCAGCTCAGCACCTGTTAGTCAGCTACTGGATGTTGCTGTCTGTAGCCCCAGTAGCCCTTGTTCTACACAGGAGTCTTAGCACAGATCATAGCACCCTGGATATCTTCATACAGAATATTGTTGTTGTTCTTGGACCCTTTCTACTTGCTCCTCTGTTACAAGCTAGTATAGTCTTCTTGACCACGGGTAGGTCCAGCAGGACTCTTGTCACTGCAACGGTACAAAAAGTGTGGAATTTATTAGCTCTGATGGTGTTTTTTCCTACTAGTAGTAGTAGTAGGAGTCTATAAGTAGTAGTAACCTTAGTAGTACTAGAATAATATTTGGGTGAATCAATCTGGCCAACATTACTACTAGAACCGGACTTCGGACTTCTTCATGGCTCAAAAAGTTGAGGCTTTACTTCGTACTACGGCAAAGTTTATTATTACGAAGTTACCTTACTTCGTACTATTATTATTATTTTTGTACATAGTAGAAGTAAGGTTAGAGTAAGGTTAACCTTACCTTAGTTTTACCTGGTAACATAATCGTACCGGTAAAATCCTTACTTCCGTGGCAAACACAATTATCGCTTGATCCCTCTCAAAAATTGAATGTTGTATTTGCTTTGCGCAACGGGTCTAATTGATATTGTCACTTAGCCAAAAATATTGGCCAACTGAAAAATCAACCGTTTTTAGTCGGTTGAAAACAGATACTTAGGCACCGCGAGCAGGTTGGTCGACAATTTTTTCTCTCTTCGACTCACATTATTATGTTTCTCAACTTTTTTGGGCAAAGGGTAGGAGAGTGGCTGTGCGATATCCCGTTTGCTCGGCTTTGGTGCATGTGTCCGTCAACAAGTGAGGATCTATGCGAGTGGTCCCGAACTCCAAAGGCTCGCATTGCCAAAACTTTCTGTTTATCGGATGAGGTGATAGTGTCGAGGATTGGCCTCCCCCCGAACCCGTACCGAATCGAGTCTTTTACAACGAGAGATTTCGGTCCCCATAGCAAACAGCAATACCCTCGTAATTGAATTTCTTTCGAATATAGCAATATTTTTGTATCATTATTTTGGTGTTCACAACAATGACGATGGTGAGACCCGGTCGACGGGGGAGAATGTTCCTGCTCTTGGTGTCTTTGTTGCTTTCGGATCCTGCCGAGTGTATCAAGAGATCGCGCCACGAGAGAAAAGAACACGAAGCAACCGACCGAACCTTCGAAAGCTTCATTCTGAGCAGAGCCTACAGTCAGTACCAAGATTGTGTCGACGACCTTTATAGGAGCGACACCACCGGCGACCTGAAACTAACGGAGGACGAATATGTCGGGTTCATTTCAACACGTAGCCGCGGAGTAGTCGACGCGGAATCCTACGTGGACCTTCCATTCTCTCTGATATCCACCTTTGTTTACGGATCTTGCTTTTGCTCGTTCGTCTCCAAGGCGCCCTTCTGCTGCGTGGGCGGGGACGCTGGGATTGATCTGGACCCGGACGAGTCCCCCTTTATCGAGGACAATCTCATCACAATCTGCCGGACGGTGGGCGACGCGATCCGGGACGAGATCGGGACTCTGGAACCCACGAGATTTCCAACGAACAGCCCGTCGGGATCTCCGACCAGCACACCCACAGCGAAAGTATCCGAAGTTCCTTCTCCACAGCCGTCAGAGTTTGTGGAAACACCCCGTAAGTGGAGATCGTATCGTGTGAAATTGCCATGCCTGAATCCGAATCCAAATTGCGTTTCGACGGAATCTGATTTCTTGCTCGACTTTGTGTTTCTTCATGCATGGGATCCTTGCGGGTTCAACGGCATTGTCATCCGCAGAACCCACGCCTTCGGACCTTTTCTGCGTGAATTTTCAGTACGGAGTGGAAAACACGGATGGATTTTCTTCGGAGGACATTCAGAATGAGGTCGGCAACACGTACAAGAGCGGTCTCCTCACCGCGACTCGTGCCGTGACGATCGATGCCCTGAACGCAACAGCAACAGCAACAGCTACGCAGCTACGAAAACATCCCAAGAATGCACAGCGCACCCTTTCTGCAACACCGCTCCGCAGTGGATTGGCGGTGGTGGATCTCGGCTTGATCCGGGAGGCTCCCAGCGGCACACCCGAGCAACACAAATACGAACAGCGCACCAGAAGGACCGCGCACCTCGCGGAATCGTCGAGAGAGCGCCGCCGCAGGCTCGCATTTTACACAGATGACCACCCTCCCATCATTCGCAACATTTTCGACAGCGCCTTTTGCCCGACCAAGGGCGTGGTTTGCTCGGTGGTCGATGCGCGTGTGTGTGTGATGTTAGAGGACGGAGACCGGGAAGAGAAGGTGCGAGAAAGGCTCGTGGCAGGCATCGAGCAATCCTTCCGGGATGGCAGTTTTGCAGACGCCATACCCGAGGCGGATCGGCTGGTCCGAGCGTAAGGGCAAAGGCCGCCACCGGATCCATGGAAAGAGCGAGGGAGAGATGTCTGTGCCGAGCTCCGATCGGATAATTCCATCCACGCATCGTACATCTTGCGTGCATTGTACACTAGTAAACCGTTACTGAAAGTGATAGATTCGTCTCGTATTCGTCAACAAGTTTGGGAGTTTATAACAATAATTATACGAAAATTATCAAATGTATTCCTCCGTCAATATTGTGATTTCACGACTTTCGAATGCAAACGGAGAGGAGAAACCCACCTACCATTATTCATAGTACTACTACTACTACTAGTAGCGGTGCACTCTTTTGCAGCGGGTGAAAGTTCAAAAATACCATGAGCGGGTAGGATTATGAGAATCACTGTCTTCCGCTATGCTCAGCATCTCTGGACAGGCCTCGTCAAAGTTGTCGCTATTCAGCGATTTGGTAAGGCTCTCGGCTTTAGTAGGCTCTCGGCTCTGGCGAATGAGTTTCGAGTTTCAAATCTGAATTCTTGACCACCACCCGAAATGAGAACATGGCCTGCATGACTCATGGCGCCATACGGGACGACGACTTGTACGAGTACAAGGACGTGGGTCTGGGTGCATGGATCTCAGTCCAATAGCTGACTTCGTCTACAATTTTGGCCAGCTCGTGGGGTCAGTCGCCTGTACGTACCGGTACCGGTAACCTTACCTTACTCGTACAAGGTTGTTCAACTTCGTAGTTCAGATTTTAGATTAGTACCGGTAGATTACTACCGTACCTTACCGTGTTGGTAGAAGTAACTTACTCGTACTGTACTAAGGTTACGACTAGTATTGCCTTGCTTCGGAGTAAAAAAGCAAAACGACTACCCAATTTCTCGGTCTGGCATGCGTTCAAAGACACAACGAGTTATGTGTAGTTCGTCACCATCGAAATAATGAAAAATCCCACCCCGAAAAAAAATACTTTCGTACTCCGTAAATAGTTTAGTTCAGTTCACGTACCGTACGTGTAGTAGCACAGGTACCGGTACGTATTTCGTATTTTCGTATCTAGTACGTATTACGGGTATCCAATAAGGTTACTGTATGTTAACTTACTCCACCCACAAACGAAGAACTTTTTGTATTCGTAAAACCTTACCGGTAACTTTACTCGTAATCGTGCTTTATTTTACCGTTTTTAAATTCACATCGTAGAACGGATGACAACACAAACGCCGAACAAACGAGCCAATTGATCACCCAAACACACTTTTGTTGCTCGTACTTTGATTATCGGTTATCGGTTGACAATCGAACAACGAACGGAAATTGGTACCGATACTCCACAACAACACAACAACCGAACCGTATCCATACTTGCATTCAGTCCACTACCAAAAGACTGGCAAAAGACCGTCAAGAGATCCCTTTGTTCCCAGCGACAGCAGAGTCCAATTTCCGCGGTTGTTGCCTCTCTTACTGTTACTGTTACTCTCGCTGTTGGCGCTACTAGTGACACTATTGACACTAGCCACACTATTGAAAATGGGCAAGATCCGGAAAGCCAACGCGGCACCGAGCACGATCAACGAGAGCAACCAGCAACCCCTGAAAAAGGCAAGAAAGAGCAGTCCGTTGCCCCACAAAAAACAGAGACAGAAACAAAAGCAGGAGCAGGAAACAAAACAACGCGAAGGCGGCAAAGGCGGCAAAAACTCTGAACCCAAGGCAGCCAACAGCAATGCAAAAGCCTCGGTATCAGTAACGGTCGGGGATTCGGAAAAATGGAGCAAGAGCAAAAAGAAACGAATGAGAAAGTTGCTTGGAAAACTCAAAAAGGACCAGGCCTCGTCGGGAGCACCTGCTACCGGTGCCGGTGTGACCCCAGCATCAACAGGCGTCATTGCAAAAGGAAAAACAGCAACAGCAACCGCAACAGCCATACCAACAGAAGTGACCAACGCTGAGAATACAGTCACATTATCTGCCGCTGCATCTGCAGCTGCATCTACCAACAACAGCAAACTCCCCAAAAATTCCATCCGGGAGGCCTTCAAGGCACGGTTGGCGGGATCCCGCTTCCGCATCCTAAACGAAGAGCTCTACACCACGACATCACAGAATTCCTACGAAAAATTCCAGAAATGCCCGGAACTCTTCGAGCAATACCACGAAGGATTCCGTCACCAGGTCGAATCCTGGCCCGAAAACCCGGTCGACATTATTGTGCGATCCCTGACCAAAGCTCACTGCCAAATCAATCAAAACAATCCAAAAAACAACACGAAAAGCAACAAGCCCCGCGCGGTAGTCGTGGCCGATTTTGGCTGCGGAGATGCCCAACTCGCTCGGGATCTGCTGGCCGTAAAGCGTCCCAACAAGAAAAAGAATAAGAAGAACAAGAGCGAAGCGAAGAACGACAACGGCAGCGACAACGTCTTTGCCGTTCACTCGTTCGATCTGGTCTCCCCTAACGAGCTGGTGACCGCCTGCGACATGGCGAATGTCCCCCTTCCCGACCAATCCGTTGACGTCTGTGTCTTTTGTCTGTCGCTCATGGGGACCAACCTTGCCGATTTCATCCGTGAGGCCCACCGGGTTCTGAGGGACAACGGCCGCGTCAAGATCGCCGAGGTCCGATCCAGGATCGAGTACAGCCACGGTCGCAAAAAGGTACCCAAAGGGGGAGGCAAAACCAATGCCAACAACAGCAACAACAACAACGACTCCTCCAACTCCGTCGCCGCTGCTGCTGCCGATTCCAAAGCGGAAACGAAACGGGAGGGAACCCTCGAGGAGTTTACCGACGTCCTGGAGAAGCTTGGATTCGAGTGCGTCCGAACCGACCGAACCAACACCATGTTTTTGTTGCTCGAGCTGAAAAAGAACGGGAAGAAACCCGACGCCGACCTGGAATTCTCCGCCAAGCCCTGCATCTACAAGCGGCGGTGATATCCTGCGATGGGACGCAGTGGGATGCCATGGCGTGCCATGGCGTGCAATGCAATGCAACACTTTTACTTGTATTGACAGCGAAAACGATCGAATAATTGATAGATGCTTTCGATTGTAAAAGTTCTATCTGCCACAAGCACTGTGCTGTACTGTACTGTACTGTATTGTAAAATACCTGTAGCTAGCATTCCTCACCACCGTGTGCACGTTTCATTTCGGTTCGGTGTGATTGGCAGTAATGACAACCCAGAGGTACCGCTTCTTTTCCAAGTCTTTAGGTTTCGTACGTGTAGCGTGCTTGTTTTTTTTTTTTTTTTTTTTTGACACTCGTCCAATGTTTGCAGTAGCGTTTCATGGAAGCCCCGGCGTCGTAGCATCGAAAACAAAGCAGGCTCTGTGCTGCTAGAAACCACGATGCGATGCTACGCTGCTGCTCAGTTGCGCAGTTCCAACGAATACTTTTACCGTACGAGCGCAATGCGTCTTAGCGTACTAAGAAACATGGTTGGGAGTTTGTGAATGAACGATGCTTGGTTGCTAGTAACCAACAAGTAGTTACCAGTAGCAGCACGGTAACCTTACTGCATGATTCCAATGAGTACTCGCGTTGCGTGTTGTGCGCCCCAGCGTAGCCTGGAAACAAAGCAGCAAAGGACAGTACCGGGTTAGGTGCTACTAGTAGTAGTCCCAATGTCCTATCTCTGTAGTGCACGATCTCGTACGATTTCCAGGAGAAAAATACCGCATCTTCTGGTAACGCTATAGTACTAGGAGTAGTAGTAGGTTTCTGGTAGCAGGACGATGCTTCAATGTTCTAAGGGATGCTACTGCTACTACTACTACTGCTAGTGCTAATAACGGAGTGTGTCATGCGTTGCAGTGCTGTGCTAGTACAGGAGAGGGATGCTAGAATTTGTGCGGTGCGGTGCTGTGCTGTGCTACAGAGGGATGCTAAAATTGGTGCGGTGCTGTGCTGGGCGGTGTTGTGCTACTACAGAGGGATGCTAGAAGGGATGCTAGAGTTGGTGATGCTGCTGGGTTTGGAGGGAGGGGTATGAACAGCAATGGAGGCGATTGTTGAAACCGTGCTGTTTGTGAGAGATTTTTTTCACTTTTCGTCTCACTTTTTTCTAGTCTTCGCGAAAACAACGTTAGCGCGTCAGTAGCGTGCTTGTACCGTACAGTAACCTTACCCCATAATCCCGTCGTGTCGACGCCGAGGCCCCCCTACGTACATGCTTCGCGTAATCTCCACCGTGTGAGAGGAACAGGAGCAACTGTTGCTTCTGTGGTACGTATCGTACGCGAGGTTTTCCACTTCAAACATGAGAAATTCCTGCCACCCCAGAGAACAATCCACCGCGATGAATTGCCTAGATATCCTTTTTGATGAAATAATAGAAACGCCAACTTCGGTGGAGTACAGGTATAAAACGATAATTACAGTATTAAAATACTACGACGACACAATAATATTCTTTTGTACCGGGTACAGTACGTATAGCGTAGAAAAGTCGTCGATTGCAGAGTGCGTGTCTCGCGGAGTGGTAATGTTATAGTGGCATGTCTTTCACTATAGGTAACTAGTTCGGTATTGGCAACCAGAACTACTGCAAAGGTGGGATAGAAAAAGTGATTGTGGACACCGCGTATCGGAATCCGTTTTGTTAATCTTTCCGGTGCACGCAAGAAAGAAAGGAAGGAATGACTCATTCGTTCGTTCGTTCGTTCTTTCAACCATCCTTCCAGCAAGACTCGAATGGAAGGGGGAAAAGAACGAGAAACGAGAACGACGTGCATAAGGGGGAAGAAAGGAATCTCACATTCGTTCCGTCTGTTGATTTCCGTCGCGATCCAACGAATTTTTCGGTTCATTGTTCCACGCCACAGTTCATTCTGCCTGGAGATGGCGTTCCGGTGAGTTTTGTTTCTGTTTCGTTTCGAAACTCACGAGAGCAACAGATAGTGCCGGAGTATCGGTCGATGCAAAGATCGAGCCGGAGCAACTGGTTCAGTTCGGTTCGCTTCGGTTTCCCTGGTTCACACGCTGCTTGCCCGGTGCGTCGTGTCTTGTCTTGTTTCGTGTAGTTTCGTGACCAATGGAGTCGAATCTCGTCTCCCCAGTTCAAAGTTGGGAGTGCTTTGCGGTCAGCAGAATGGGGCATTCCGGATCGGAAAGAGTTAGACTTCCTAGGCATTTCATTTCCATTCATTTGAAAATTGCCTTTCCTTCTCTTTCGTTCACTTCGAAATTCCAGTCGTTTCGACTCGCGACAATTGGTTTCGTCGCGTACATCATTCACTCGAAACATCCCTCCTGATCGTAGTATGCGTTGCTGCTGCTCGTCCATGTCCGAGATTCGTCGTCGGCCTCGAGGTCGTCCTGTATGTGTTCCGTCTCCTCCCAGCACTTTTCAAGAAAGGATCGCGCCGGGGAGGACGACGACGACGGCAAATCTGTGTGGTAGTCGGAGCTGACAACTGTTGTTGTGGTTGTGGTCTCCTTCTTGGACTCGTCACGGATCAGCTTGAGGACCAGCTCGGGAGTGGGCCGTCCGAAGAAGACCTGGTGGCCAATCGGGACCCAGGCAAAGGAAAAGTACTCGTTGACCAGAATAAGCTGTCCCTCCATCCACTGGCTGTCAACATATCCCTCCGAGGCTACCTGTCCCCGACCGGCAAACCGCTGCAGGTACTTGCAGCCCCACTGCTTGGATGCGGATTCTCCTAGCTCGATCGGGGAGAGTTCTTGTTGCCCATCCCCGTGGTCGGAATAGTCGTTGGCTGTGTTTCGACGCCGATTCCAATTCCGGTTCCGCCGACTGCGCAAGCCGCCAACTCCAACTCCACCACCACCAACGTTTGCTTTTTCGACCGCAAGAGTTTGCGGCGACAGGTCCACGCGAAAAGTCTCCTGGCCTCTCGGAACGTGTTTGGTCCCCGATGTGACCTTGTGGGCCACCAGAACGTCTCCGACGTATGTCACGTTGATCATCTCGTACCCCTGGTCCTCCCCGTACTTTCCGACCCACAATCCTTCCAGCTGAAACTGGGGCAGCGAGGACCGAGCCATCCGGGCCGTCTGCTGGAAGCGCTCGGCGGCAAGCGCGTTTCCATCCCTCAGAGCAAGCTCCATGCGCTCCAGAGAAACCGTGTAGACAAACTCGGCGTCGACCTGCTGGGTCCGCACAATGGCCCGCTCCAGGTCGCGAACCCGTTCGTGATCGTTGCGGCTGCGGGCCTCGCTCAGCTCGAGGCGCATCTCCAGGACCTGGTGCCGCAGCTTGTGGAGATCGTCCCCCGTCACGAATCGCGTGTTTGCATCACTGTTTGCATTTGCGCTTTCGTCGAGGTTGTCGTCATTGCGATTCGGATTATGCTTTTGTTCATTCTGTTGTTGTTCATGCTTGTGCTTGTTTTCATGCCCATGCCCATGTTCGTGTTCGTCCCGTCGGTCGGATCGAAATTCGTCAAAGAAATTTCCCCCCGCTGCCATGGTGTCGAGGTGGGTGGTTTTCTGGCGGCTGTGGCTAAAGCTGTGACTGCTCCTGCTTGGGAGGAGTTCCCCTCCGCGGATGGGTTGATTTTGGATTCGGAGTTGGTTCACGCCAAATCCAAATCCAACTCCAAATGCGCTCACATCTCGCACCACACCGAGTGCCGTGAGGAGAACGACAAAGACCACCGTCCAAGTCGACGGCGTCTTTCTGCCATTCGTCATCATCATTGTTATCATAGTCATCAAAATCATCATAATCCTAACCGTGTTATCTGGTAAATGGATATAATTATGTGCTCTACGATTATCGTACCGTATCGTAATTGTAGAGTTCTCGTAGTCGTAGCGTTCGGACCGAGTTAGTCAGAAAAAAAAAGAAAAAGAAAGACAAGTTCTCGTTCTGTGGTGGTGATGATGATGACTGCGCCCGGTTGTCGGCACAGAAAAAGAGTGCGGGACAAATGATGATGATGATGATGAGGGGTGTCTTTGGATGTAGCAGTATCTTGCAATTGTGCTTGTACTTGGGCTTTTGGCGGTAACCCTACTCGTACTCGTAATCTTACTCGTAAGTTACTGTACTTCCACTGCCTACTTATGGAATTGAGCGATGACGGAGAGAGAAGAAAACAGCTTTTTTTGTGTCTCACCACCAATACGACGATACTGGTAATTACGATACAGCAACGCAAAGGTAACCTTAGTGTCGAATACAAATACAGTAATCTTAATCCGAATGGATTGCAGGTAAGATCTTACAGAATGGAGGACCCAGCAAGAGCATGTGGTCGCTGATGAATGGGAACGATCAAACCTTACGAGTACGGTACGAGTTCTTGTAATCTCGGGAAACGTGTTATCCTCTCTGACGAAGCAAGGATGTGAACTAAAACTGCGATATTAGATACGGGTAAGTTACCGAACGTACCCGGTACTACTCTTACGAGTAATTATCGTACAGTCAAAGAGAGATGGATGGAAAGTGAACGTGCGACGCCTTCCACTCTCATCTCGGCTTACGTGGTCCAAGGAAAAAAAAAAAAAAAGATGTAAAAGTATCATAACCTTACTCTCAACATTACTACGTATTACGTACGTACCATAAAATACGGTAATTGGAATTACTGTATTCAAAATACCATTACAAATACCGGGTAAGATCTTACTCGTAAGTACCGTACGGTACCGAAGAAAGTGTACAGTAATCCTTAACCTTACCTACTATTGGCTCTCGGTTTGTGATGTCTTCGTTGTGTGTTCTTCGACATTGATTGTTCTTTTTTGTTCAACAAAGAATGCATGGAATGAATGAATCATCATTCATGGACTAAGACCGTTTTTAAGATTAATTAAACGTACAGGATTTTCAGTCCGCGGTAGACCATTTTCAGAGATACCAGTAGTAGTATCAATAGCATTATTAGTAGCAGGAACAAAACGAATAGGATTGCGAGCCTCCTCCAACACTGCAAGACCTCTTGCAATGAGACTAGGATCACATGTAATAGAGGTAGGAAGACAGCCTCCTCTACGCAGTTTGTCTTTACCAATGTGACTGAGCTTGTAAGTGTTGTCTCCGTCAACAGACAGTGAATCCCGCAAAGCACACTGGAGGGACAAGAACACATCATTCATCGTATTGCGAGGTGAGTCATCAAAAGCTTTCTGGACAGAGCTGATAATCCCGTCAAGACCACGGGGTGTTTGCTGTTTGTACTGCAAGTTTTGGATGGAAGCGAAAAATCCCAAGTCGAGGACATTAAAATCAGGACTATTAGGCGGTTGAGGCTTGACGGTAATATCCCAGCCATCTTGTACTGCTTTCTCTCGTACTGCAGCCCGAGTGTGAGCATGATGAGGCTTCGCATTGTCTTCTTGAATAATGATCGCCTCGTTTGGGTTAGGCCATTTTTCGTAGATTGCTGGAAGGAGCTTCTCCACCATCATTCGTTTGTACTCCGCCTTATCAACGTTTTTGGTCTTGGTAACCATAGTGCCTCGAGGACGATTAGCTGACCTCCGCTGTGCAGCTTCCTTGTAAACATACGGCCAACAGCCGAGCTTCCCATCAAACCACCGTCCACGTCTAGTGTCATATCTGGGACGCGCAACGGCACACAAAAACATGACTTTCAGCCGATATCGTTTTGACTTACATTTTGGCTCTGGAGGAGGTTCTTCGTCCGTCAAAATATATGTTCCCACAGTCAAACGACGAATATAAAACCACTTTTTGTCTACATGGACTATATTAAACATGTCCTGGAACCTCCCGTTATCCCGGATATGCGACAGTGCCCACTGGATCCTCTGAAGCTTGTTCTCTTCCGTCAGTAGTGGCTTTGTAGTCCCAGTATGCCTCTTCAGTATGTTTTTACCTAGCAGCCGCCAAAGAGTTGTCTTTGGAATACCACTTGCTGCTGCTAGGCTTCTCAAGTCTCCCCTCTGGTGGTGTGGTATTGATTTAATGACATCCAACTCGGCTGCAGATCGAGGCTTCCTCCCACAGTTTGTTCGTCGGTTGGACACATCTCCACCAGGACAGTCTACAGTGACAGTGTCCTTGTATCTGTTCCAAATTCTACGGCAGGTGATGGGATGGACACCAAACAACTCACCAACTCGAGTGGTTGCACCTTTCTTCAGATTCCCCGGTCGGTTAGGGTTGTGGTATGGAACCAGTAGGAGCAACATCTTAAACCTCTCGCTGTTCGTTAAGTTCCGGTTCGTCTTTGCAATCTCTTCAGTGGTTACAGGGGTTGCAGGGGTGGGGAGTTGCTGGGCAATAAACTCATCCCAAACACTTGTACCACCGGTTGAGGTTGTACCACCGGAGCTCGATGCGTCAGTTTCGCTTTGTGTTTCTTCGGTTTCGCTTGGTGTTTCACCAATCGCTACATCTGCTTCGTCGCTCGTAAAGTCAAAGCTTCCTTCTTCTTGTTCGACAGCTGCAAGCAGCGCTTCCAAACCGGGAGCAAGGTTCATCTTGTTGTAGCTCTTCTTGAGGGGAGTAGACCTGTAAAATTATGAGAAAGAATGGTTGATTGTCGACATTCAGATGTTCAGCCGATTGTTCCAGCGTTCGATTGTTCCGGCGTTTGATTGTTGCTTGTTCTGATATTGTTGTTGTTGTTGCTGCTGCTAGCGCATCGCTTGCTGTTCGCTTTGGTGCGGTGCTGTTGGCTAGCAAAGCGCCTGCTAGTCCGTGCCATGTTTTCCCAAGCTTGGGGTGTGTAAAGCAATACCAAATTGTACAGGTCGGGCCTGGCGTCGATGGAAAGGAGGTGGATCGAACGCGCCGCTTTTTTTGGATCGAATGTTTGTCTTGTTACTGTTGCTGCTAGTACTGTTGCCGCTGCTGCTGTTGCCTTGCCTGCTAGCGCCTGCTAGCGCCTGCTAGTCCGCGCCATGTTTTCCCAAGCTTGGGGTGTGTAAAGCAATACCAAATTCTACAGGCAGGGCCTGGCCTCGATGGAAAGGAGGTGGATCAAAACGCGCCGCTTTGTTGTTGCCGATCGATCGATCGCGCTTCTTCTTTCGTCGTGGCCTTTCCCAGTTGATTGTTGTGTAGAGTATTACGGGAGACGCCATCCCAGTACTCCATCTACCTGTCTTCTTGTATCCTCCCTGCCATTGTTGCCAACAGAGAAAGGTCCGGACGAAAGAAAACAGTGAGTCAGTTGAAGATCGATCGTCAATTCGTAAGTTACCTTTCCCTTTCGACGATTGTGAAAAGAACCATGCTGGCGTCCGGTTCCAGTACAATTTCTACTCAGGGGCCTTGGTGCTTCTTGTCGCCAACGATGAGAGAGAGTGGTTGGTGGACAAAAACAGCAATCAACGGAGAGGTGCAACAGCAACCAAGAATGAATAGAGGAGTCGATCGAAAAGAGGTGCACATGAACTGTAAAGAGAAAAAGCACGTGTTTTTACTATGGTAATTTGCATGTGTTTGTTCACCGTGTAAAAACACACACAAAAAAAAACTCGATCGAATGCGCGATCGAAAAAAAAAGAAGCAAAAACTCCATTTTTAGCGTACGTTGGGTCCCCTGTAGACCGAAACAATGCCAATGGGACACGCCACCCGGGCACTAAAATGGGTCTCTTTGGAACACAACTGAAGGTACAAGAACTCTCTTCTTGTTTCTATTACCTATACCTAGACAAAAATTCAGTGTCGCAGCTATCGAAAGAACCTTCCCCGAGGTTCAAATGCCAGGTGGAACCCTTTCAACCGGTAAAATCACATTTGACGGGGCGGGACAGTCCCTGTTCAAGTCCCAACGAAAGGTAGACCAATACCACTGATCTAACTAGTGTCTAACCAGGCATAAGGACGTAGTTGAGGAGAGTTTAACCCAAAAAGAACGAATTGAATTGGTTGAAAATTGATCGATACACAAGCTTGTATGTGCCAAACGAACAGTTATTTTGGAACGGAGGAAGTATTTTACTACAAAATTCCTATCAGCTGTCCCCCGGTTCTACGTGCCAGACTACTAATTTCTACTGAAACCGAGGGACAGCTGATAGGAATTCTGTAGTAAGATTACCGTACGGTACCTTACTTCTATTTATTTTGAGATGTGATGATTCCGAGTGATGATTCGATTCCGAGTGATGATTCGATTCCGAGTGATGCGATTCCGAGTGATGCGATTCCGAGACTCGACTCATTCATTTCCAAAAAAATTAAAATTTTGATTGGCACGGTAAACCTTACTAAAACCTTACTCGTAAGGTTCATTGTTGTAACTTACCACCACCAGGTAAGTTTCTACTCATTCGATCCAAGCCGGTGTGTGATTCCAAGCCTATGGTTTGTTGCTTTCAACCCCTACGATCCTAGTACGATCCAAGCCTGTGGGATTTCTCTCCCATACGATTCCAAGCTGATGGTGTGGGATTTCGTCTCTCGCTCCCATACGATTCCAAGCCGGTCTGGTGTGAATTCTGTCCCGCCCTTAGTACTACTAGATTCTTCCAAGCCAGTTTGCTGTGAATTCTGTCCCATAGGATATCTCCTATTATTCCAAGCCGGTGTGGGATTTCTGTCCCCTGCGATTTCTCCTAATTAAAAGAACAGCGAGTCCAAGGTACGACTACTCTAGATAATAATTAAAAGAACACTACTAGTAGATTGGTACTAGCAAGCAACAGCAACAAGCACTCCTCTGTAAATAACAGCATGCAAGATGATTGCAAGAATGATTAATACCACAAAAGCAAGCAAAACAGTTAGCACCCTGCTGTACATCCAAGCAAAACAGCGAGCAAAACAGTTAGCACCCTGCTGTACATCCAAGCAAAACAGCGAGCAAAACAGTTAGCACCCTGCTGTACATCCAAGCAAAACAGCAAGCAAAACAGTTAGCACCCTTCTGTACATCCAAGCAAAACAGCAGCAAGCAAAACAGCAAGCATTTAAAGGTGATACGGTAGTAGTACTAGTAGTAGGAACATCAGACGTTAGTAGAAGCTGAGCTCAGCTCAATTCAGCTCATCTCCTCAGCTTAGTATCTCATCTCAGCTCTGTATCCGTGACACTTTGTTATCCTGTATCGTATAGCGCTGTATAGTAGCGCTGTATAGTACTAGTAGCGCTTTAGCGTCCAGCACTAGTACTAGTACGTACCTGTAGACCAGAATTCAGAGTAAGAAGTTAGTACCGTACCGTAGTACTAGTGAGGAATACTACTTCAGGGCCGGGTCGCCGGTTGTACCGTAAGGTTACGTAGTAACCTTACTACATATTGGACAGAATGACCGTAACTCGCGGTTAGGTAAGTTGGAACAGCACGAGTAACCTTACCGGTAAGTTAGCATATCCATCCAATAACTTTACTTCAGTTATACTACGTACTAGTACTTAGTAAGATTACCAGGTCCGTCCAAGTAGGAAGTTACTCACTCGTAATCTTACGAGTAAGGTTACCGGTAGCGGCATTTTTCATTTCTCTCGGTTTTCAGGCTCAGCTGGCCGGCGCTTCAAGTCCCGCATCGACATCATCACACACACAATGCACAGGTTCGTACTTGTAAGGTTACTCGTAAGGTACTCGTTCCTACGGTACTTCGTATTTCGGAACGGAGGAAGTAAACCTTAGTGGTCTCAAAAAAGTGGTCTCCGCAAAAGCTGTATATGTACCCTAGGTAACTCATAGTACAAAGTTCCCTGTCCTCAAGTCCACGTAGAAATTATAACAAAGGTAAACCTTACGTAGAACCGACGGACAGCTGTTAGGAATTTTGTAGTAGAGGACATTTTAAAGTCGTGGAGGGGAGGGACACTCGTAGTAAGGCAAAGAGCAATTATGTTAGTTTCGGGAACAAAACCGGTAGCTCAATAGAGCACATCGAGGGACACCACCACCACGAGATTGGAAAACTCCAACAGCAACAAGCTTAACAAGATGCTGACATCTGCATGCCATTTTGTGAGAAGGAAACGCAATTATTTGTTAGTTGTACTTCTTGCGCTTGTTTCGATCCAATCATTGCTTCAAAGCCGAAAGATCCTATTACACCAATCATACGTGCAAAATCAATCCAGAGTCAAGACCAATACCTCATCACGGGGAAAGCAGTTTCACGCGAAGAAGGTTCGCACCTTTGATGGAGAACGGGTCTTCCTTCCCACAAAATACAAGCACCAAAACGAACACAAATTATCATCATCATCATCCCTCCGAGCAGATCCCTTTGTTCATTGCACAAAATGGACTGTTGTCGCCACCGATGTTTTACCCAGCGAGGCTGTACGAAGAGCTACCAATGCGAAAGGTTGGTGCACAGTGATTGTGGCCAATGAAAACACTTCCGAGGACTACATGGAACAACTGGAAATTATGAAAAAAAAAACCGACGGCACCCAATCAAATTTTCACTTGAAGAACAGATACATCCGACAATTGCAACATTTGGATTCCGACAATGATCCAGATGCAGATGCAGATGCAGATGCAGATGCAGACACAAAGAGAGATCCGGATCCAGATGGAGACGTTGTTATCTTTTTGTCGGTCAAAACCCAACGGGAATGGATTGAGAAGGAAAAAGAGATTGTGACTTCGAATGGTACACGTACTGGCAAAAACACGAGGGAGAACAAAAGCAAAAACACTGCTGTTGGATGCTTTTTGGAAGCGATGCCATTCGGTCACATGGCTCGCAAAAATGTTGGATACTTGTACGCAATTGCTCACGGTGCGAAAGTAATCTTTGATTTAGATGACTACAACCTTCTGCCCCTGACACGGGACGAACACGGGGAGGAGCAGGTCATCCCTCCCATCTACGACACAGAGGTGCTTACAAACGCCGCCATGGTGGTCACGGGACCAAAGGCCTTCAACCACCACGCCATTATGGGTATCACCGTGGAAGGTCCCTCGTGGCCGAGAGGATTTCCCATCACACAGATTCACAACAGTGCCACCCACGGAAAAATTGCAATGGAGAGCGGGGAACTTGAAGACATTTCCCTTGAACAAGAAGTGGGTGTTCTGCAATTTGTAGCTGACCATCATCCTGATATTGACACCGTCCATCGTCTCGCTACGGGGACACAAAATACGCCCACACCTATGTTCTTTCGTCGCCACGTCAAGCATCATGCTACAACAACCACCACCATCAAAGAAGAAGCAGAATCAAACTACTACAATGGGATATCTCACCTTTCCACGGAGGGATCTTTGCTGGTTCCCTCGCACACTTACGTCCCTTATAACGCGCAGGCCTCCCTGCATATGAAAAGAGCCATGTTTGCGCTGTTTTTGCCACTTAGTGTCGAGGGGCGGGTCAGTGACATTTGGAGGGCCTATTTTGCCCAGCGGATCTTTGGTGAAATTGACACCAGTCGGAAGGATGGCTTGAAGGTCGTGGTATTGCCACCCGACATTTACCGACATCGGGACAACGAGCAGTCTGTGCTTGTCGACGAGCGAGCCGAGGAAGATCTATACCACAAAGGAGAAGCGCTGCTAGAATTTTTGGACGACTGGGAGTTTAATGATGATAACGAGGAAGACGCCGACATGGAACCAGACGAAGAAAACCACTGGTGGAGCATCCCAGTCAGGATGGAGAAACTCTGGATAGATTTGTATGAGCACGATTTTATAGGGATCAAAGACGTCCAAGCATTGCAGCTGTGGCTCTCTGCTTTAGCTGAAATTGGGTACGAGTTCCCAAAGGTCACTCGCAAAAAGGAGCGCTACATCCGAGATGTGGTTGTAATGGGTCAATTTAATTATGGAAAATACGCTGGAATGGAACATGTCATGAAGGATGTGTTGGTTTGGTACCAAAAATGGAGGCAGCGCTTCCACAAGGTTGTCATTCGTGGTGACTTCTCAGACAGTCTGGTTGAGGAGTTGACCGGAAAACACGAAATCGATGTCCAGGCCAATGACGTCCGCCATAAGGGTGATAAGGGCTTGTATTCCCCCGTGTCCAACCTCCTCTCCGTAGTCACAAAGTACAAAGGAAATCCAAAGATTAATGGGGTGTTGTACACTCACGACGATATGCTGTTGAACGTCACGAACATTTTTGATGGCGTAAACCGAAAAACAACTATGTTGGGAACGACACCCGAAGTCCCCAGCAAATTACATACGCCGTTTATTCGAGTCCACCGCAACGGCGTAATCAAACATCTAAAAAATGATGTCGGTTTGTGGTATTGGACACCCATGTGCGAGACTGGATTTTCTAATGTGGTAAAGGATTCGAGATCTGATTTTTTTGTGGAACGAGACGAAAGCATGGAAGGCGGAGATCCATTTTTGACTATGCCGAGTTCTATGCAAGCCGATATGTTATACGTACCAACTTCTGCTGCAGAGTTGTATGAGAGCTTTGCCGCTGTGTTTGCTTCCAACGATGTATTTTTAGAATGTGCGTTTCCCAAGATTATTGAACTAATGCTCGAGGCTTCTCCGGATCTGGACTTTCAAAGTCTCAATTTGTGTACAAATTGGGATTATCAGCATGTTCGTGGGACGCCGGAGATGGTTTCCAAATGCGAGGAGGCCCTTCTACCAAACACTCATCACGCAGCAATCCATCCCTTCAAGATAAATGATCAACAATACAACAGATGGAGTAAGGCCTTTGACTGGGTGACAACGGGAACAAAGTCGTTCAATGCAGCGGACTATCATTGATATGTGCCTAATCAAAAAATACTTCGTATTCGTAAGGGAATCGAATATTATTTGTGTAAGCTTCAACATTGATGCCTGACAAGCTCCACGAATCAAAATTTTCATATGTTTCCTCATTTAATTTCTAAAGTTTCCCGTAAAAGGTATTTTTAGGTTCACAATTTACTACCGTACCGTACTACTTCTATTATTCATATCGTACCAGTAATCTTACTGATTGAGTAAGATTACCGGCATGTTGAATGTGAGAAATGATCTTTCGTGTCACGGACGGGTAAGTTACAACGTGTAATTACCGGTACGGTAGGTGTACATTGAACATGGTACGGAACGGTATTCGTATCTTACAGTGAGTTACGTACAAGTGCGATAATATGAATCCCGCTTTCTGTCAGTAATACGGTACAAGTAAGGTTACCGGTAATCTTACGAAGTAAGGTTAACTTCCTCGTCTTACTCGTAACCTTACTCCAATTCGTAAAAAGCACGCCGGAAGAATTTCAAATTCCCTCCAAAACAACATCAAAAATCAACAAAACAACAAGTTATTACCGGTAAGGAATGAAATAATAATGTTCGATTGTTCGATTGTTCGACAGCAAAGCACCGGCAGAATAACCTTACCGAGTGTCAACTTTCCGTTCATCTTGCTTCTTGTACTACACTACTACTAGTATCACTCAACACTCAACAATCCCATGTGTGCAATGAGGAACACGCAGCAATGGATCCTCCAGAGGTAAGATTAATGGTAACTGTACTAACTCCCACCATCAATGCTGATGCTCCGGTTGGGGCATCGGATCGCACACCGATGATTTCGAACGAAGGACGAGGCAATAACAAAGACAACAACAACCACAACCACAACCACAACAACAAAGACAAAGACAACAACGAAAAAGCAATCCTTAAACCGAACCATGTCAATGATTCGTGCGCTTCCCAAAAAGGATTCTACTCGTGCAAGGGAAAGGACAACGAGGACAACTACAACAAGGACAACAAGGACAACAAGGACAAGTACAATGAGTACATGCCCGTTCGGTGGTTTGATGGACTCCTCGGAGGAGTCCTGTTCGAGAGGCACGAACACGCAAAGAGGTTTAAGCAACAGGAGACTCAGACGCAGACGCAGACTCAGACTCAGACGCAGTTGCAAAAACAAAAAACTCACAAACAAACTCACAAACAAACCAAGATCCAAACGCAAACGCAAACGCGCCACGGAAGAACGGTCGATGTGTTTGGACGGATCATCTCGGCAACAGAGAGAGCCTTCGAGGACAACGTTTCGGTGCGAATGCGAACGGGAGAGGGAGAGGGAGAGGGAACCATAACGGGAAATAGAACGAGAACGAGAAATAGAAATAGAATGAAAGCTTCACCGGATGGCATTTATGACTACAACGAAAATGAAAATGAAAATGACATTGAGAATGCAAATGACATTGAAAATGCAAAGGACATTTCCTTCGACTGCTTGAATGAACACTTTGATGAACGCTTTGATGAACGCTTTGATGAACGCTTTGATGAACGCTTTAATGAACACTTTGATGAACACTTGGAAAAAGACGAAAATACCCAAGCCAGCGGGGGAAATGGCACAACGGAGGGAGCCTTTGCGCTTCTCGCCTTGCACATGTGCGTCATCCTCGCAAATGCAAATGCAAATGCAAATACAAACAAAAACAAAAGCAAAAGCAAAAACAAAAGCAAAAACAAAAACAAAAACAAAAGCACTACGTGTAACAGAAACGAAAAAACAAAGACAAACAAAAACGCTAGTAACAGTAGTAGTAACAGTAACAGTAACAGTGCCTCCAACGAGCCAGAAGCATCTCGGTCTGCGTCGGCAATGAGCGCTTCATGTTTTGCGGACGAGCATAAAGCAGCGAAATGCAACAGCAACAGCAACAACGACAACGACAACAGCAGCAGCAGCAGCAGCAACATCTCTTCGGACGGTTCAATCGTGGTGGGTTGGGGCAATGGCGAGACGACAACGACATCTACAACTACAACTACATCTACAACGACAACGACAACGACAACAATGGTGGAACCGGAAACGGAAACCAATTGTGGCTGCTGCTGCTGCTGCTGCTTCTACTGCGACGCCCGCGCTTTGGTTCCCATCCACCGCGATCGACAGCAAGAGCAGACACAAACGCAGACACAAATACAAATACAAATCGCTCGGTGCTTTCGCTCTCGATTTCGCCGGAAAACAACCCTGCTGCGCGCGGGGATCGTCGCACTCCTTTTGGCAACAAGAACAACAAGAAGAACAACAACCGTGGTAGTAATACTGGTATCGGTATCGGTATCCGCATCGGTAGGAGTGGCAATCTCGGCGGCACTAGCGGGTCCGAGTCGGTCCGCGAAGAGTACCGGTACCGGTACCGGTATTCGCAGTCCCGGAGACACCGCGCAATCAAACGCCTTTCCTTCGTCCCGACACGGTGATCCGATTCCAAGTGGCAGTGGCAGTGGCAGTGGCAGTGGCAGTCCCGATCCCAATCTCAATGTCAATAGCAATCCCAATCTCAATGTCAATCCCAATCCCAACAGCAACAGCAACAGCAACAGCAATCCCAATACCTTCACCCACGTTCGTGGCAATCTCACGGGAAGGCCTCTTTCCGGTAGTGGTAGTATTAGCAGTACTACAGTGGATGCAGCAGCAACAAACACAGCAGCAACCACAACAAACACAGCAACAATGCACGGCATCCTTCGCAACCACGACGATGGCGAGAATGATACCGCCGAGCGTAACGAGGCGCAGCTGCAATTCCTCATTATGGAAATCCTGACTCCCATTGTCACCGAAATCGTCGAAAAAGATGGTGCTGGTCACAAACACTACCAATATCATCACCAGCAATATCATCAGCAATACCAACATCCATACCAACACCAATATCATCAGCAACATCATCACCAACACCCCGGGGATTACGTGGCCAGCCGGCTCAACGACGAGGGCATCGTGATCAAGGGTTCCCCCCAGCACAATGCAATCGCCTGGTTGTCGTCCCACTCGATTGTGTGCAAGCGTCGGAATCGGAGTCGGCGTAGAAGTCGACGTAGAAAACTACAACAACAACAACAACAACAGCAGCAGCAGCAGCAGCAGCAGCAAGAAAAACAACGACAACGACAACGACAACGGGAAAGCGACACCAACAAGACGGACGACCAAATTGTTGCAACCAAAACCAAAACCACAACGACAACGACAACGACAACGACAACGACAACGACAACTAGGACTAGAACAGCACCATGCGACAAGGGTTGCAACCAAAATCAGGACCAAAATCCAAGCCAACAGCAAAGCAGTACCAATAACGGCAAGCAACAGGAGGAGGAGCCACAACAACACCAACACCAACACCAACCAGCAACCCCTTGGTTGTCCTACTACGAGTGCGAGTCAACGCTCTCACGATCCCAGATCATCCATCGATACGTTCTGGCCACCATGTATTTCGCTTGGAACGGCAAGTCATGGCACGATTCCACCGGATGGATGTCCGGCAACGAGCACCAAGCCATGATCGCCGGCAATTACAACGACAATCACAATCACAGTCACGATCACAATAATGACGATCATATTGCATCTGCTGCTGCTGCTACTGCGTCTGCTGCCGCTACTGCTCCGCCGCCCCAAACGGTTCCGATGACCACCGTTCGGCTGCCAACAATCACAACTGCAAACAAAACTGCAAACAAAACTACAAACACGGATGCAAACACAGATACAGCAGATACAACCGTGGACATTTCGCGATATCCAAGCGATGTTTGCCTCTGGAAGGGTGTCACTTGCCGACGACGCGAAGAACTCATCGGGGACGCCACCGAGCTCCAAGAGTACTCTCGCACGCAACTCCCGCACGAGTCCGAGCGGTCCGGAACACGCAACGAAACCGGGGATCACAGCGGCGAAACCGAGACCGAGACAATCGTCGGACTCACCCTTCCCGCTAACAACCTGGTGGGCGCCATGGCCACGGTCAAAGAGATCGGATTGCTGACCGAGCTTGAGGTTCTGGACCTGTCCAAGAATCACCTCGGGGGCACCATTCCTTCGAGTCTGAGCAGGCTGTCGAAACTGCGCTCGCTCCGATTGGCTGGGAATCGATTGTCGGGAGCACTGCCATTGGAGGTCTCGGGATCCCTCCCCCGGAGCCTGACGGTCCTCCGGCTCGAAGACAATCTCCTGATCGGGGGGTTGGACCAAAACGCACTAGCGCCTCCGTGCACTGCTGCTGCACGACGCAAGAATGGTGGCAGCGGGGAACCGGTATCGACGTCGACATCGACATCGACGTCGATGTTGCCACCGACATCGACGTCGACGTTGCCACCGGACCGGGACTTTGCGGCGGATTGCGGCGGGATGAAGCCGAGGGTCGCGTGCCCATGCTGCACGGTCTGTTGGCGAACCAACAATACCAGTGGTGGCGGCTCGAAAATGGAACCACAACCACCTCGTAAAGTATTCAACCATTTGTAATTTTAATTTTACAATCATTCATTCTTAAAATACCTCTATCGCGTATCACTCCTATCTATATCTAACCCTAGAGTGTTACACAGTAATTACTGTCCGCTTGAAAGTAGAGACAAAACCAAACTCAAAACTGAATGCAAAACACTTTTATCCTAAACAGCAGGAATACATCGATCCCCTGACAAGCTAAAAGGGATCATGATCTACACGTTTATCGAAGAAAAGCGATCAAACGAAACGATCGGTGTCTACGAAACGATCGAAAAGACGATCGAACGCTCCAGAAGAAATCGAATCAAGTCATGATCAATACTATTTTCGTATGTTATTTTTTCCATTTGTTTGTGACCTTGTACTTCACCGCGATGCAAAGCAAACCACTGGAGACCAGCGAATGAGGAATGACGGCAGAGTAGAAGACAAGCGAAATGGATTTCGCAAAAAAAAACCCAACAATGAACCGTAGATCCACCCATGGGAAAAATCACAAACAGATGATGATGATGATGATGCGTCATTAACATCAGCGAGGCCTTACAACAGTGCAAAGACTACTGAGAGCAACAAGGCACTCATCATCCCAACCCTGACAAAGGATCCACCTGCAAGCAAGGTGCTATCGAATTTCTGTGACTCTAGAGGAATGGCCGAGGCAAATGGACTGGTGTTGCTCCCCTCTTGGAGGAGACGCTTCATGTCGTCCCCAGAGAACGTGAAAGACCGAGACAACAAGCGGCGGGCACCGCTCAGAGAAACCTCACCAGCGCAGGTAAAGGTGCTTTCCAACTTTCCAAAATAGCCTGAGGTGACAAGGCTCACAAAGCCAGCAGCTTTGGAACCCACAGCGGTCCCATTTGCATCAAAGGCATTCGAAACATCCACGATCCTGGTCAATACATCCGTGTTCGAATTGTCAAACAACGCACGACTTGCAGCTTCGTTCGAGCACACAACATCGACAAAGCCCGTCACAGAGTAGCCCTCTCCAATGTATTTCGCAGTTGGACGAACGCAAACACCAAATTCCTCACCCATCTTGTAGGAGGAGAAAGGAGCTCTGCCAATCCCGCACAAGAAAGCTTCGACATCCACATTCTTGGTTATCAAAGAACTCACAAGATCCTCATCGTCGTAACTAATGCTCACGGTCTGGGTGAAGTTTTGGAACTCTGCTTTGAAGTCGACCGTCACATTCAGCTTGGTATCCACAACGGAAAGATACTCTGCTCCATTCGCGGAGGTGTCAAAGTCTAGCTTTTTGGAAGCCCGGGCGCCTGCAACAAATTTGTAAATCATTGTTTTACCGGTATGACACGTGAGCGAACCATTCTGATAATCATAATATCATATTGTTATTCAGTATTTGTTTCGTATCCGCAAAATACTTACAAAGAGCAACTTCTCCAGAACTGTCGGTTTTTGATGTGTAGGCAGCAGTGCTTTTCACATTCGTGATTGTGTATTCTGCAGCATCTGTAGTACGTCGTCAGAAGATAAAGATGGAGAATTCATCATTTGAGAGGCCGCACAGAAAAAAGTTAAGAAATCTACCAAAGCAACAAAAACGGTGACTTACAAATCGTGGCGCCGTTTCCTGTTGTGGAAACTGAAACTGTGTTTGCACTGTAAAGACTTGTGTCGAGGGCTGTGCCATTGATGCATGGTTCACCAGGTGGTACGTTGACAAAGAGCTCGGTTGCAACATTTGACAGGTCCAAGGCTTCGAAATAGGTTTTCATATTGAATGGTTCTAGAGTCAGGACTTCCGCGGTTTTGTCATTCACTTTCGCACGCGCAACCTTGTGTGTGCTGATTTGACAGTCCCCACACCACTGTGAATCCGAAAACAATGGTGTTCCACCAACCGGGCATCCTGAATCAAGAAACATATCAGTAACCACGGCATCTGTTTTGACCTTCGATGGCCAAGTAAGAAGGCACTGATTGAAGGCAGATGCACGTCTGAACATATAATCCATGCTGGTCACTGAGGAAAGGTCCCACGGATCGATGATTTGGTTGAAAGCTGTTGCACCTTCGAATATTTTATGCATCCAATGGACTTTTCCCGTACTCCACGATCCAATGGGTTGGTTGAAAGAAGTTGCATTCTCAAACATGTTTCTCATGTGGACAACGTTTTGTGTGTTCCACGATCCAATGGGTTGGTTGAAAGCAATCGCGGCAGCAAACATTTCATGCAGTCCCCCAACGTTTTGCATGTTCCATGATCCAATGGGTTGGTTGAAGCTGCGAGCATGACGGAACATATAAGCCATATCTGTAACGCGTGATGTGTCCCAGCAATGCAGTGGTTCGTTGAACCAACCCTTCAGATAAAAAGCTTGACGCATATTAGTTACTGCGGAAGTGTCCCAACAGTTGAAAGGTAAGCTGTATGGGCAGGTACCAGCGAGGCAATTAGCAATAAGGGCCTGAAAGTCTGTACCAGTCTCGGTGATCATAGGACGATCGCCAGGGCACTCGGCGGCACATTGCTCACTTATAGAAAGCTTTCGATTGGTTTCTTGACCAATCTCCTTCGGAAGCTCAATCTCCTGCGACGCTTGGGCAAACCAGGCAATCCAAAGGAAAATGAGGGAGGACAGGAAGAATCTCATCTTGGACGATGACAGACTTGGTGCGATGTCGAATACGGAAAGGCAGGCGAGTTGCAAGAAATAAATCAGCAACTGGTAAGTGAGTACAAGGTCATGTCCATGAGTCAGCAATGAAATCCATTGTTTGTGAATTACAAAGTAAACGAAATAGAATAGTATTGCAGAAGCCGTTTGATGCTGTTTGATGCCGTTTGAGACATCGAGGGGAGGAGCCTGATTGATAAAAAATCACGTTGTAGGTCAACGACTGATTTGTGAAGGAATTATGCTCGTCATGGCGAACGACTTACAATTGAGACAAGTAAGTTTCTATTTTCACAACCTGTGAAAATGATAATGTGGGATGAGACAGTCTTTGAATCCAAGGGGGGAAAAAAGCAGAATTTTTGCATGAGGAGCTGGTTTAGGTATCGGAAAGTCCTAGACAAACGATAGTAGTGGTGATAAAAAATACTTGAGCTAAACTGCTCGAGCTACTAGTTTAGTAGGTCTCATGATAAAAAAATAAAGTTGAACTTTGGCTTGGCAACTTAAGGATGAAAAAAAGTAAAATTGACTTTGGCTTCGCAACTTAAGGATGAAAAAAAGTAAAATTGACTTTCGCTTAGCAACTTAAAAGGATGAAAAAAAGTAAAATTACACGAGCTAACCTTAAACGTACTTTCGGTTGAATGATAAAAAAATATATTGAGCCTCGGCTTCAAAACTTAGTTGTAAGTAAGATTACCCGTACTGTACGTGCGTGAGGTTCCAAAAATTATGATGAAAAAAACTACTTTCAATCCGACGAGTGATAAAAAGTAATTGAGAGCTATATTGCTCGAGCTAGTTTAGTAGGTCTCATGATAAAAAAATAAAGTTGAACTTTGGCTTAGCAACTTAAGGATGAAAAAAAGTAAAATTGACTTTGGCTTCGCAACTTAAGGATGAAAAAAAGTAAAATTGACTTTGGCTTAGCAACTTAAAAGGATGAAAAAAAGTAAAATTACACGAGCTAACCTTAGACGTACTTTCGGTTGAATGATAAAAAAATATATTGAGCCTCGGCTTCAAAACTTAAGTAAGATTACCCGTACTGTACGACGTGCGTGAGGTTCCAAAAATTATGATGAAAAAAACTACTTTCAATCCGACGAGTGATAAAAAGTAATTGAGAGCTATATTGCTCGAGCTCGTTTAGTAGGTCTCATGATAAAAAAATAAAGTTGAACTTTGGCTTAGCAACTTAAGGATGAAAAAAAGTAAAATTGACTATGGCTTCGCAACTTAAGGATGAAAGAAAGTAAAATTGACTTTGGCTTAGCAACTTAAAAGGATGAAAAAAAGTAAAATTACACGAGCTAACCTTACACGATTGGCCATTAGACTTGGATGCCTGGCACGCAGAAGAACTGTGTGGCCTAAGCATGCTATGGAAGGCTTCGACTGTGGCTCACTGCCGCTGATTATGTTTAGCTTCTTAAGGATCGGGAAAGTCTTATTGTAAGTAAGATGAGTTACCCGTACTACGTTCGTGAGGTTCAAAAAATAATGATAATACTTGGTAATAATGATTTAATTAATTACACGAGCTACTTCCGGTCTCGTGATAAAATGTTGAGCTTTGAGCAAGTACTAGAAGCTTAGCGTTAACCTTACTTCTAGACAACTGATAGTTGCGATCAAAATCATGATAGGAAAGTACCGGTAGAATTACATGGGTGTCGTGACAAAAAATAATAATATTGAGCTTTGGCTTCATGATAGGGACGGGCCGGAGGTTGTGCGAGAACTTCGAAAAAAAATACTGTAGACTGACAGCAGGGGTTTCAAGGCACTGTAGTACGGAATTTTTTGTTTCCATGGAACTTCTGTTGGAATAGATCTACTTCGATCGATGGAAAAGTTTATCCGTGACCACAATTGGCGTCCTTGTCGAAGTTCTCTGCCTCGTAGTCAGCGTGCTCGCGCTCGTCGCCGCCATCACCATCGCGCGCCGACTCCGAATAGTGCCGCAAGGTCGTCTTTGTTAAGGTTGCGGTTGCGGTTGCGATTGCGATCGCGATTGCGGTTGCAAATGGTGGGCTTGCGATTGCGATTTGTCCGGCGTGTCGATCTCGTGGATCGCGGCATTCCCGTGGGTCCGTGCCCGGTCTCGGCACCATTCTTTAGAGTCTGAGCAGGCTGTTGAAACTGCGCTGGCTGGGAATCGATTGTCGGGATCCCGTCCTCCGGCTCGACCACAATATCCTGGTCGGGGGGTTGGACCAAAATGCACTGGCGCTTCCGTGCACTGCTGCTACACGACGCAACGGTGGCAGCGGGGAAACTGTACAAGGGCTACCAGCAGTAGTACACATCTTAGTAGCGTCCAGCAACTGTCTACTAGTAGTACAAGGTGTTACTAGTAGACTGCTGTATGCTAAGCAGCAGGAGGCTTCGCAACAGGTTTAACAACACGGTTGTTGTTGGCAAGGAACTGTAACAGGGTGGTGCTATGGGATGCTCCGGCTAGTGTGCTGGGTCCTTCTTGTGTACTAGGATTTTGTACCACTACTACCGGATACCTAAATGATGTTGCACCTCTACTAGTACTAACATACTACTGTAGCAGCATGGTGCTACAGAGTTAAGAAGAAGATTGCTGTAGCCACCAAGAACAATACGCTATACTGGATACCCGGCCCTGCAGTTAGCGCGAGCATCTTCTTAGCGAACACGCAACAAGGAGCAAGCAACACGATGAAAAAAAAATAATAATACTTCCTCCTCGGAACAATACTACTATGATAATTCTTCGTACGAAGTATCAGTCTCCATTGTCATCGGACGCGGAGTAACCTTATGAGTTTCCTACTAATGTACGGTAACCTCAACCTCAATCGAGATAACTACCAACCATTCTACCCCGGAGGGATCGGTGAGTCGGGGCAAGGTTCTAAAAAAATTAGAAGAACTTCGTAAATCTTACGTACTTCGTATTGAGATTGATTGATGATTCGCCGTTTTCAATGTAAGAAACCCTCAAATATTGTGGTCAAAATAGGATTCGCACAATTACGGGAATGAGATTTGTTCTCAAAATAAAATATGGTGGCACGTGATCAGAATCTTAGTTGCAGAAGAACTTTTTTTTTTTTTTAAAAAAAAAAAACAAGTTATTCTGATAGGCAGGAATCGAGAGCATGCTTTGTATGATCTCCTTATGTAGAAATTCCTACTTATCATATGCTGATACCATAGCAAGGAAATCAGGCATGGCAACTCCTTCACCCCTGCAAAGCCACAAACTACTACGTATTTGGGTATTCTTTCTGGAAAAACTATTCGAAGAGGCTTTCCTACGGGTAATGTGCACAATTCTACGAAAACAATTCGAATGACCAATTGGGCTGTCTTGGTTGTAAAAATGTCTTGTCTGCGATTGAATTGCCCAGGAAAACTTATTGGGATAGTTGCTCCTGTTACGCATACGTAGCCCGTCAACCAACATCCGATGGGTTGCAATCGTGCGAGGTACATATGAAAAGACTTCACGACTACCGCACGAACGGAAGAATATCATTATTTAATGATCGATCAAGACACTACTGTCTTGTTCTTTCACTTTTCTCATTCAGTAATTCCCGTACCGTACGGTACGAACGCCATACGCCCTAATACTTCGTACTAATAGTTTTGCATACTCGTAGTAAAACTTAACTAAGGTTTAACGGGACGTTCTTCGGATGTGAACCTGGAATTTAAATGTTAGAGAGCTATGCAGTGCCCGTCTTCTTAATTAATAATTAAATTAATGCGCAAAATTGGCAGCTCAAACACTGAACCACGCCAAAAACGATTTTTCTTCGATTCACAGGATCTTGTTCTCACAATTTCAATTTGGCTCAACTTCCAAAGCAACAAAGCAAAACAAAGCAAAACAAAGCAAATCAACGTAACGCAACGCAACGCAACGCAACGCAATCCAATCCAATCCAATCCAATCCAATCCAATCATCAACGCAACAGCACGCTAAGCAAGACAAACTACAACAAGTACTTCTTCTTCTTCTATTTGCCTACCAACCAACTTACCTACTACTACCATGATGCTCCAATCCAAGTCTTCCATCCTCCTCGCCGTTCTGGCGGCAACGACCTCTCCCGTGTTTGGCCAAAACGATCGCACTCGAAGCTCTCCCGTCCTTCGGGGTCGCGACCGCGACCGTGAACTCTCCCCCGGGGAACGATCAGTCGACAGTGTTCGAATGCGGACCGGTGCCGGCGGGATGGCCAAGAACGACCACCGCATCGTCGGCGGAGAACAGTCCAAACCCGGCGACTTTCCCTACTTTGTTGAAATGGGCGGGTGTGGTGGCGCCCTCATCGCCCCGGACATTGTCCTCTTTGCCGCCCACTGTGGCAACTGGAAGAACCAGCAGGTCAACGTCGGGTCCTACACGAGATACACTACTGCTCACAACTCTCAGCCCCGCTTTTGCGAAAAGTGGGTAGGCGATCCCCTCTACAACGGCCAGACTTATGACTACGACTTTGCCCTCTGCAAACTCGACAGCCCCGTTGACGTCGACCAGTCCTTTGTCAAGCTCGAGCTCAACACGGACAACAACTTTCCATCCGCCCAGTCAGACCTCATCGTCATGGGACACGGCGCTACCTCTGAGGGCGGCAATGCCGCCGACAATCTACGCAACGTCACCGTTCCAACCCTGAGCAACACCCAATGCAAGCAATACTACGGATCAGATATCACCGACAACATGATCTGCGCCGGATACCCCGGCGTTGGTCAGAGGGATTCCTGCCAGGGCGACTCGGGGGGTCCCATCGTCAAGCGGCAGTACATGAATGACGGCTCCTTCCTTGACTACCACGTCGGGGTTGTCTCCTGGGGACAAGGCTGCGCCCGTCCCGAGTATCCTGGCGTCTACGCCCGCACCAGCAAGCGGGTCGACTGGATCCAGAGCACCGCCTGTGACTTGGGCAGCGTCGCCTCCTTTTGCTCGAATCCGCCCCCCTCCTGCACCACCGGCCAGGAACTCACTGTGGAGGTGACCACGGACCAATACTCGAGGCAGGAAAACGTTTGGAAGCTCACCCAAAACAACAACGTCGTGATGGAGCGCCGTTTCCTTGTTAAAGACTACGCTAGCACCCAAAAGGTCTGCCTCCAGCCCCAAACCTGCTACAAGTGGGAGATCGCCGACTCGTACGGGGACGGAATCAGTGGGAACGGAAACTACAAGCTCACTCTGAACGGCCAAGTTGTTGGCTCGGGTGCCGGTAACACCATCGGCTCTGGCAAAACTGTCGAAGTTTGCACCAGCAACGGCAATCCCACGCCTCCGACTGCCCCTCCCACTTTCGCTCCTGTTGCCCAGCCCACTCCCGCTCCGGTCGGAAACCCCAACACCGGCAGCTGCAACGGCAATACCAAGGTCCAATTCCGCGTCGAACTCCAGACAGACGCTTACGGGGAGGACGTCCAATGGTGGCTCCAGAATCGCGACACCTCCACAACGCTCTTTTACGGAACCAACTATGGCGACTACACCAAGTACACCTCCCCGTCCGACACCGAATTTCACTGCCTCGAGGAATCCAAGTGCTATAAATTCGAGGTTTTTGACAGCTATGGCGACGGATTGTCGGTAGGCACAACGGGGTACATCAGGGCCATTCTCGACGGCAAGGTCATCAAGTCGGCCCAAGGCGACTACGGGAGTTTAGTATCTCACGAATTCTGCGTCGAGGCCTCCAATGTCGAGCCCACTCCTCCACCAACCGTAGCCCCAGTCGCCCTGCCCACTGGTACGCCGCCTCCCACTCCCTCGGGTTCGGAAACCAACACCGAGACCACGTCCCAGATCAACGACGCCAACACCGACTTTCCCACCGCTTCTCCTTCGGCTTCTCCCTCGGCGTCTCCTACCCCGGCTCCCACTCCGTCTCCGACCGCGTCACCCACGCCCGGGGCTAGCGAAGAGACTACCAGCTCCACCACGGACTCGTGCGAGGACTCTCCCGACTTTCGCTTCCAAAACAAGAAGAAGAAGAACTGCACTTGGCTCTCCAAGCAAAAGAAGAAGAAGCAAAAGAAGTTCTGCAAGAAGAAGCACAATGACGGCAAGAAAAAGGGCAAGGTCTTTGACTTTTGTGCCAGCACCTGCGGAAAGATCGGACTCGGAGAGTGCGACTCTCTCAATAAGAGCAGCAAATAATTTCCATCCAAAAAATGACAACCACCGCACCGCAAGCACGACTGCTGCAACAACAAACACCCCGCCCCAAACCGAAAACTTAGCGTACTACTACTGATACTACTAGTACTAGCAGTAAGGCCTTACTCGTAATCTTACCATCCACCATCGGTGTACTTTGGTAAATTAATATGATGCAATATTACACATATAACCCGTTCTACTTCGTAATACAGTACCTTAACGTTTAGAAAAAATAATGATAACGACACTATTTGAATCTGACCGAGAGAAAAATCGCCCAGCCAGATACGGTACCGTTTTACTACAACGGAACGAGCGCTAAAAAGAATCGATAGCATACGAGTAGTACAAGATAAAGTTGGTAACCTTGTTACTACTAGTACTTCCAAAGTGTTGTTAGGGACGTAGTACGGTACCGTAGAAGAATCTTGTTGGTCTGGATCGCGTGGAAACCAGTCACAAGAAGTCAGAAGGCATCGTGAGATGAGGTGAGACTACGAGTAATTAGATACGTACGGTAATTTACGGTGTTGGTATGTTGAGATAATGATTCGAGGATCTTGATTCGATCAATCAACAAGATTGATTCGATCGTCATTGCGGAAGAGTCTTTCTACCGTACGGTACGACTACCAGTACTACGAGTACTCCTTGTATGAACCAGTACGAGTAGCATACTAATGAATAACCAAGACTAATTTTCAAAAAGCACGAGGCAATCTTGCTCTTGTACGAGTAAACCTTACGAGTACGACCCACAACTATGGGTAAGATTACCCGGTAGCCTTACATGGTACTCGTACTCGTACATGCGTTAACTTACTTGTACGAGCGAATGGAATGATAGGTCTTCTCGTTCTTACTAGTACTAGCTACGTACTACTAGTACTAGTACAAGTGGAATGCAAGAAACCAAGAATCTCCTTTTTCCACCATTTCCTCAGCCGACGGTCCTCGTCGCTTGTCTCACAATTATCACAAGCAGCAAATTTGAAAAGCTACTAGTACTACTAGTAGAAGCAACAAGCAACAAGCTACAAATACAAATACAGCAAATCCAAACAACAACACGACACAACAAGCAACACAAGAACAACACAATGCCAATGTTAATGCACAAAACGTTTCTTCTCGCCGTCGTCCTTCTTCTCGCGATAGTTCTCGCCTCTGCAAATGCAAAAGCAAACACGGTGCCGAGCATTGATGACACCGATGACAAGAAGATCAAGATCGACACTACTACTACTACTAGTAGTAACTCCAAGAACCGCATTCTTATTGCCAACCAGCAACAGGAACACCGCCCTCGCATGCTCAAGGCCACCAAAAAGAACACCAAGCCTCCTACCCCATCTCCCACCCGTGCCCCCACCAACTCCCCCACCAAGGCCCCAAAGAAAAATTCTAAGAAGCAGGGAAACCCTACCAAATCCCCTACCAAACCCCCTACCATGCCACCCACCAATCCACCCACCAGGTCCCCCACCAGGTCTCCCACCGCGTCGCCCTCCGACTTTCCCACCATTGCACCCACACCTTCTCCCACGTTCCCTGCTTCCGATACCTCCACCGAGAACAGTAGCGAGAACAGCAGCGAGGACAGCAGCGAAGCCACAAGCGAAGCCACAAGCGAGACCAGCAGTTCTTCTTTCTTCTCTTTTTAGTACGGGTAGTAGTCTAGTAGGTTTTAGATTGTAGTAGAGTGGAATGAAATGAAATAATGGAATGCGACCGCAACCCTTTCCGGACAAGAACGGAACACGTGCTACCGCAGTTTGCAACACAAAGTAGAATCATCAAAAGTCCTTAATCATAGTAGTAACATCATAGTAATCGTAATCATATGCAGTGTTACTAAATACCTACCGAGTCATTTCACTGGTGATTTTCAATGAGCTTCCGTTCTCTTTCGACGCAAATGAATTTCATTGCGTACCGGTAAAGGAAATAAAAAAAAATGCAAAAAGTGCCTCTTGTTGTGAAACCCACTGCATCCCACCGTTTGACTACTCGTACAAAGTCTTCGACACCGCCTTATATATATCCCAGTCACATCCGATGCCACTGCCTCGACGGTCTCCGATCCATCATGCACATTCTTAAACTTTGCGCGACCTGTGGTCTTCCAATGGGACCCGAGATGGTAGCACCCTTCGTATCCAAAGAGATCGGAAATGAAGCACTGGCTCCGGTGGACTAGTTCGAATCGTTCATCATTGTCGCTGCTGAAAAAGAACTGGCAGTTGCCGCGGTGTTGCTTCCGGAGATCATCCAATGCACAGTTCTTGGAAACGATCGCGCACTCTTCCTCTTTTGAAACGCCTTTGTGGTGGTCACCGTACGGGGACGTACCGTAGTAATAGTAATTGTAGTTTTTCAACCCCCTATGTCACTTGCACTGACGACTGTGATCAACTAAAATCCAATTCAAAACGCTCAATGATTGATAGTAGGATCGATGTACTGTACGGTACGTGTAATTAGTATTTGAATTACCAAGGCCCCACCGGCATAAAATCAATTGCTGATAACAATGCCTGGCGACCACAGCAGCAGTCGCTCCTCGTTTGCTGCGTTACTGCCGGTTTCGTTTTGGTTCGTTCCCTGCCTTTTGGCAACTTGTTCATTATTGAAAATAACACTCCTCCGTGTCGCCGTCAACAAATATGCAGCTAAAGGGATTCCCAGTCAGCAGGTCGTCCTCGCTCTCGGCCGTCTTTTCGAGGCAGCTATTTATGTACTCCTTGAGGACCTTCACGTCCGAATCGACATCGGGAGGTTTTTCCCATGACCTGGAGGGGGCGATCGAGGCGGCACCGCTCTCTCGCAGCATCTTGAGGGCAAGCTCGGGAGACGGTCGGCCGAAGAAAATCTGTTGCTCGATGGGAACCCAAGCGAACGAAAAGTACTCCTCCCCAATGATGATCAGCTGCCCCTCCATCCACTGGTTCTTCTGAAAGCCGTCCTCGGCAACCTGCCCCAGTCCCCGGTGACGCGGCAACTGGGAGGTCCCCCATTTTTTGGCGGCCTTGTCGGTGAGGCTGATGGGCTGCAACCGGTGGTTGTGATCGTCGGACTTGGTCGACGACGGCGAGTCGTTTCCGAGCAAATCGGCCAGTGCACCGCTTCCGCCCTTTCCCTTGCTGCTGCTGCTACCGCCTCTCCGACTGAGCGGATCCAGGTCTGCCTGGAACGTGATCTCACCGCGGGGTACATTCTTGTCTCCCGTCACTTTGTAGGCCACCAGCAGATCGCCCTGATACGTCACGTTGATCATTTCGTACCCGTGATGGCCGTATCTGATCGGCAAAAGGGCGGTGCAATAGGGATCATTGAATTTGAATGGTAGAACAGTGTTTCATCGCGGCGCAGGCAGGTAGTGCAAAAAATCGCAATGACACACGGGGAAAGAAAAAGACAAACCAAAATGTCGTGAGTTAGTTAGTTAGTTAGTTAGTTAGTCAGTTGGCTGGCTGGTTGGTTGGTTGGACGGTTGATACCGTGCATCGTTGGTTGAGTGCACGCGATGCACTCTGTCGCAACCGGTACACGAGCGGCACTGACTCACTTTCCAACCCAGAGCCCCTCGAGGTTGTACTGCGGCAGGGTGCTCCTGGCTGCAGCCGCAATGATGCTGTGCATCCTCGCGTCCTCGTCGCGTCCCTCCCGCTTGGCGACTTCGAGTTTTTCGAGCTCCACCTCGTAGACTAGGTCCGGGTCCTGGTGCTCGATCTGCCGGAGCTCGGCACGGATCTCCTCCTCCCGATCCCGATCTCCGGCATTGATCGATTTCAGGAGCTTCTTCGACAGCTGGTCCATGAACTCGCGCATGTTCCACAGATCGTCGCCGTATTTGACAAAACGCTGTCGGTTTTCCTCTTCCTTCTGCATCCGTCGCTTCCGTTCGGACGACTGCTCGGCGATTCCCAAGTCCGCGAATTCGATGTTGCGGGAGTTCCCAAAGTTGGAACCTTCGTTGATGGGTTTTTGGTTTTTGTTTTGGCTCTCGCCACCACCGGGCTCGGGGGAGAGGTCGTCGGAAGAAAAGGACGACGACACGTGCAGGGCCGTGTGGGTGGGGGAGGAACCGGTGCACGTCACCGGAGTAAAGGCATCGGAAGACGACGTAGATGCCACCCACAAGAGAACCAGCAATCGCCCGTAACAGAGGAAGGAAGTCATGGTCTGGGAAATCCTCAATGAATTGGAGTGTCGTACGTGTATCGTATCGTACCGTACAGTGCGTTGGATCGGAAGAATTGAACGGATGCTTGTCGAACAGAAGGGAAAAAAAAAACGACAAAGAACAACACACGCAGGGATGAAGCAAGCGAGCAATCAGGAATGTGAACTTCTTGTTCGTTGGAACTGGCAAACCTCTGATCACTTCCGACAAGAAATGTTGGAACGATTGTGGCTGCTGTTTGCTTTCTGTCAACCTCTTTTTTTTTATTGTGGTTGCCGGGTGGTTCCGAGGAGGACGAGAGAAAAAATAGAAATTCTGTAGAATTCAAATCGCACTCCCTCGCTGTCGCTGGTCGCTCTGGTACGGTACGGTAGCTCTCACCGCAGTTTCTTTTTCTCTTGCTTATTACGGTAACCAACCTTACGGTACCGTAGGTGAGACACTGCAATCCCAGTACGAGTAACCTTACGAGTCAGGTTGTGTTTGCGGTTCTCGTATGGTGAGGGAACCTTAAAAGGTAAGGTAAGACTTGCCGAAACCAACTGGTAGTAGAGCATCATTGTTTGCGTTGGCTCCAAGCAAAAATCCTGAAGGAACTTGACACACTAGTGATGATGTCAACGAGACCAAGAAATATCCGCATGCGGTGGACGAGAACATCCGACTCTTTCTTCGATTTTGTTAGGCCCCTGACACGCCTCTGACATGCAATCTGAACGAAATTCTGCTCACGTAGCTCCCATTGGTTCGTTGGTGGGATGACGTAATTTGATTCATTCAATAAAGGAGAGACACATCATCCTATCAGACGTGTCTCTAATGCACGATTGAAAATGAAATTGGAACATACGAAGTAATCTTAACTTACTGGCAAGAGTACGGTAAAGCCTTAACCTTACTTGTACTTCTAGTACGCGAACTTAGGGTTACGTGCCGGTACTAAGTAAGGTTAGTATTTGCAACGGTGCGGTAATTTTAATTAACTTACCGGTAAGGTTACGAAGATGTGTTCAAATTCGAACAATGAATTTATCGGATCGGTCGTGTTCCTCATTCCATCCTTCTTCTTTGTAGTACTAGTACCGATAGGGTTAGGGGAATCACGCTCTCGTACGTAATCTTATCGTAGTAAGGTTATTCATTTTTCGGATTCGATTGCATGCATCCCTTTGACGCCGATTGACAATCTGCATCGAACGAATACGGTACGGTAGACTGCGAAGGATGTGGCCATTGTTATCGCCTTCCATATCGCCAAGGAACGAAGCAGATCGGTTCGGTTCGGTTTGATTCGGTTCGGTTCCGATAACCACGAATAGGTCCCATCGACGTGGGAATGATTCCAACCGAGATACGACTCACGATGGAAGGGAACCGAGAATTGCAAGGCGTGGTGAGGAAGTCTCGTTGAGCAACACGCAGCTCCAGTTTTTGCTGTTGCTGTTACTGTGGTTGTGGTTGTGGTTGTGGCTGTGGCTGTGGCTGTGACTGTGGTTGACGCTGTTCCCACCAACGAAAAAACGAGAGAAATCAATCGATTACAGTTGTACTGTACAGTACCGGATTGCATTGCCGACAAACAATAGCTAATAGCAAGAGTAGGAGTAGGAGTAGGAGTAGGAGTAGGAGTAGGAGCTGACCAGACCAGGAAATTCGAGGATGGGACGCGCAACGAATGTTAAGGAGTGTTAAGGAATGTAAAGCAAATGCCGAGCAATCGATGTCGTCATCTTGGGGGAGTCGGATAATTGTGGAAACTACGATTGAACAGGGATCAGAGCTGAAAAACCATCGGAAAGTATTCATTCTATTCTATTCTATTCTATTCTATTCTATTCTATTCTATTCTATTCTATTCTATTCTATTCTATTCGACGGGATAGAAGGTCCCCGTCCTCTCTCCCCGAAATTATCAAAACTTTGGAGCCTGCACGCAAGCAAGAATGCATGCAAGCAGCCGTTACAATCCAGAAAGTTTGCGCAGCGGGTACTGGTTACGTTCTGAGACTCGATTGACTTCGAGAGTGAGTTGGTATCGTCTTTGGCCAGTGGGGCGACACGAATCTTGTGGACGGCACTGTGCAACTACGGTTGGAGTATTCTCAATCAATCTTGGAGTAGAGTCTAAAAATGCTTTATTCATCGATTGGATCGGAACGGATCGAAACGGATCGAAACGGATCGGATCCGAGACAAGCCTTCCATGGAATCAATCGAATCGAATCGAATCTATCGAATCTCCCGAGTTTCCACACCAGCAAAGGTTTTTAGACACATTATGTACCGCCAACTCTCCCTCCATTCGATCCGAGTTTCCACGGTACCAAAAAATCCCACCAATTCTTAATCCCGATGCACTCAACGAGTTCAGTGACGAACTCACAAAACATGTTTCTTGCCGAAAACGAAAGGAGACGGAAATAACAAGAAAAAAGATACAAACAAACAAAAAAACAAAATTCCATGGATAAGGAGAGCAATCCAAGAACTAGAAATGTGTCATGGCCTGCTTCCGATCGAAAGAAAGCGAGGAAAAGCACGGAATGGAAAGAAGTGAAAGTGAAAGTTGAAGATGGAGCTAACTTCGAGGGCTCGTCCAACCACAGCATCACAGCCATCGACGTGAAGAGAGACGAAACAAAAGTGAAAGTGGAAGATGGAATGAACCACGAGGACGCGTCCGACCCTCCATTCAAAGCCAGCGATGTGAAAGAGGACGAAACAAAAGTGAAAGTGGAAGATGGAGCAAAAAACGAAGGCTCGTCCAACAACAGCATCACAGCTACACGTAGCGACGTGAAAGAAGACGAAACAAAAGTGGAAGATGGAGCGAACCACGAGGACCTGCCCAACCTCACATTCAAAGCCAGCGATGTGAAAGAAGACGAAACAAAAGTGAAAGTGGAAGATGGAGCGAAAAGCGAAGGCTCGTCTAACTTTGTAAGTACAAGTGAAGTAAAGGAAGAAGACGTGAAAGCCGAAGATGGCGCAAGCAATGTAGACTCGTCGAGCTGTGGAGTCGTGTCCAGCGAAGTGAAGGAAGAGGGCGTGAAAACCGAAGATGGCGCAAGCAATGTAGACTCGTCGAGCTGTGGAGTCGTGTATAGCGAAGTGAAGGAAGAGGGCGTGAAAACCGAAAATGGCGCAAGCAATGTAGACTCGATCCAGCGAATTGAAGGAAGAAGATGTGAAAGCCGAAGAGGGCGCAAGCAACGGAAACTCGTTGAACTTTGGAATCAGAGCCAACGACCAAGCATGTAACAGAAAGGTTTGTAACCAAGTCTTGGTTAGCCACGACCAAGTCGTCGAAATAATAGGTGGCAATTATTGTGAAGTTATCTTACGAATTTTAATTTTAAAAAGATACTGTAATGGCATCGATGACTGAAATAATGATAATGGCATACCACTTGCGGTGCTTCGAAGTCACAAATCAAATATTGTAGATACTATCTCACGGCTACCGGTGCACTTCGTCGGTACAACGAATATGTATTTGGTGCTGTCTTCGACATTCCATTCGATGTTGGAGTGGATTTGGCGCCGGTGGAATGGACGTAATTCTTGAGTGGATACGATGCCGAGGGAATGGAATCGTTAAAGGTCGACAATTTCATTCAAGATGATTGTCTCACCTCTGTTTCATCTTGGTCTTTTTCGATGGTTCCTTGTTCGAAGTTCCTATGCTGGCGGGGATAGATAGATTTGTTGGTGGATTGATTGATCATTAACGGGGGTGAAGGATTGGTTCGCCAGTGGATTCGACGTGGGGTAGGAATAACGTGATGATTCATCGGTGGAGTCGTTGGTGGATTTGATGGAGAGGGAATGGATTCGTTCGATACCAAGCAAATCATTGTCCGAAGCGAATAGGTACGACTGAACTTTCTGGTAAGCGAATCAGTGGGTCTGCTGCTGACAGACCGGGGCTACTGTAGACTGGTACTTCGTTCTAACGTGTGCTCGTTATCTCTGGTCGCATCGCGATGTTTAAACTTGGTATCGAAATGAATGATCGAACCTAGCAAAATCCTTACCCGATTTGCTACTGTCGCTGCTGCTCGCCGCTGCTAGCTCCTCTCGTTTAACATATCCTCCTTTTCCGTGGCGACGCCAGGTTTTACCTCCTTCGTACAGCCACTTTCGCTCATCTCTAGCCGTGCTAGGGTAAGCCGTCGTGTTACAGAAATGAAGGGTCGGACCTGACAAAATCTGTTTCCTGCTGCTTGCTAGATTATCATGGACACTGCTGGCGAAAAGGTCGAGGGAGTAACAATCATTGTTTTGCCTTCGTCCCTCCAATATCCATCAGGCAAAAACGGGTTGCCACAACGCACTCCGCTGCTGAATCAGACACCAAACGATCCATCGATGCTTTTGTGCCAAAATTTTGTCCCAAAAGAAGGTGCGTGCACCCACTTGCAACCGTGGAAGGCAGCCCCAGCCATCGATCAAAGACACCGATTCCATTGGAAAAGTACTACGAATACTGTTTCATTCATTTTCGTTGGCAGCAAAGAATTTCGTGTTTCGTTGGCAGCATAGTTTCGTTTGCAAACCGAAGAAAGGACGCGAATGAAACTCCTCGTTTCGGCTATCGCGGTCATGCGCTACGAGTACCTTACGGTACGTAACCTTAGTTTCCTTGTTTGGAATGTTCCCAACAGACATCGAGAGAGGATCTTCCCGTCATTTTAGCACTGTGAGTCTAATACACCAGTACATTAATTTACACGAAGTAACCTTACGAGTAAGATACCTCACTCCTATGACCTTCTGACAACAACATCATGACAACTTTTGTGATACTTAGTACAGTAATTAACCTTACCGTAAGGTTATGGCATGTAATTACCGGTACATCGCATGGCAAACTAACCTTACTTGCAGTTTCGTCTGTCCATTGACACCCTGAACCCGTACACGTAGCTCCCGCGTTCGAGACTTACTCGTGCAGTTCGACACTCTCAACTTCTACAGGAAAAAATGGATTTCAGATGATTGGTGGCTAATCAAAAGAGCATTACGCACTTGTACCGTATGGCACGAGTAATAAGATCTTCCGTAAAAAGTAGAGAAATGAAATGACTGACTTTGGAATTTGCTAATGATAATCTCAAATCTGTTCCAATAAAACTTCCTCAATACTGAATACGGTAAATCTCACTTATACCGATGGTTGTAGAATGTACGGGTATCTTACGTACTTGTACTTGTACCATTAAATAATGTACGTCTACCTACATCAATCACAACCGCACAAGTGCATTACAAGTGACAGAGCAACGCATAAGTTGGTAATCTTACCTGTACCTTTGAAGCCAATATTCTTCGGTTTTGGATTAATACCCACAATCCATCGAGTTCAATACCTAAATGATCACAAGTACGGTACGTACTTCAAACAATTGCGTACCGCCAACAATGAAGACTTTTGGCAACGATCAAAACGTTCACAACGTCTTTTCCGGGCGAACAACAAATAGTCGGCCTAGGCGAAGGCTTTCGTCCAGGACTGCTCCTGCGTTGTTGATGACAACAAGAATCTTTCTGATTGGGTCTACACTTCTCGTGGCGCGTGCTGGAGCCTTCCGAACCGAGTCTCCTCTAGCAAAGCGTGGGCACACTTGCCGATTGAATTCAGTCACAAACAAAAACAGAAATACGCGATCCGACCTCCGAATCTCATCGAAATCGAAATCGAAACCTCCACCGATTCACAACCGCGCTTCCACATCATGGCCGGAGAACGGCATCCAGGGTGATATTGGCAGTAGCAGTAGGAAGAGCAGCAACAGCGACAGCTGGAGCCAATTGAGGGCCGGTAGCGATGCTTCGGCTGAGGACGACATAAACAAAAACAATGTCTCCCAGCATGCCTCTCGATTCTTGCAATACTGCAACAAAAACTACTTTTTGGTGGGGATGCTCGTCGCCGTGGCAATGGCCAGGGCATTCCCGGCACTCGGCAAAAACGGCGGCATTCTCCGTCCCGAGGTTGTAATCGGAAACTACGGCGTGGCGCTCATCTTTTTGCTCTCGGGGTTCTCTTTACAGACCTCCGACCTGGCCAGGGCCGTTTCCAACGTCAAGCTCAACGGACTCGTGAACCTCCTGCTCTTTGGGGTCTGGCCTTTCTGCATCGGCCTTCCTCTGCGATATCTATTTGTAGATGTCCTTCCGGGGTGGATCCTCTCTCCGGCCTTGGCCGACGGATTGCTCATCACCACGACGCTGCCGACGACCGTCAACATGTGCATCATGCTCACATCCACCGGGGGAGGAAACACCGCCTCGGCCATTTGCAACGCGGTCCTGAGCAACCTGGGGGGGATTGTCCTGACACCACTCCTCTTGCTCCGTTTCTTTGGGGCGACGACCATCCAGCTTCCCCTCGGCAAGATGGTCCTCGAGCTGTGTCAAAAGGTTCTGCTGCCGGTTACTACCGGTCAGCTGTTCCGAACCAGTGGTTCCGCGAGAACCTTCTACAAGAAACACGCCCCGTTCTTCAAGCGCCTCCAGGAAACGATTCTCCTGGGTATTGTCTGGAACGCCTTTTGCAACGCGTTTTCAAAAGGCCTCGGCGCCGGCACGGGCGGAAACGCCATCGGTTTGGGCCACACGCTGGTCCTGATGGTGCTCCTCCCGGCGCTGCACTTGGCGGCACTCGGGGCGAGCTTTCGATTGGTGTCGCTGCCGGTGCTGGGCTTCACCCGGGGAGAGCGCATCGCCGCCATGTTTTGCGCGTCGCAAAAAACGCTGGCCTTTGGGCTGCCGCTGATTCACACCGTCTTTCGGGGGAATCCCAACCTGGCGTCCTACTGTGCCCCCCTCATGATCCTCCACCCTCTGCAGATGGCGATCGGATCGGTCCTGCTACCCAAGATCCAAGCGTTCACAAGCGATGACGATAGCGATAGCGATAACGACGAGTGAGTCGTCGATGAATACTGGTACAACGGGAGCGCGGGGGAGGAAGGTATAGTGGGTGGGTGTCTGAGTCGTGGATGTCTGGAATGCCTTTGACATATACTTGTTGTTTCTGGGTTGGATGGAAGGAAGGGACTTGTTCCCTTCAACGATGCGACACAGTTGGTGCAATAGCATGAATCATGTTCTCAATCTCGGAAAGAAATCAAACGGTCCAAAACAATCGTTCTCAACTAAAAAAGAATATTGTGAATTGATTCCTTCCTTCCTTCCTTCGTTTCCGAAAATCTTTGCAATCGTTTTTGGTGCCGGGATTTGAGTGAGGTCGGAGTGTCTTCCACGATCCGGGCGACGTTACTCCCGCAGGTAGCCGATACACCAGTACTACTAGTACTACTAGCATTGCATATGTGAGAGATGAGTTGGGGAACCACACGTACCTGTAGTCTAGTTGCGGAGTTGAATAATGCTACTCGAACAATCGTTATAACCACCAGTTGCTAGTACTAGTAATCCAGAGGATGCTAGCAACCCAGTTGCTAACCCTGCTGTTCCTTACTAGCATACAGCCTAGCGCCTTCTTGTTGTACTACTACTAGACAATTACTGGATGCTATGAAGAAGGTATGTAGTAGCTCTGGTCCAGTTCCCCACACAAGAACCTTTAATATCCTGCCTCCTGCTTTGGTGTGTTGATAGTATTTGCTCGTCGGCAATACGTACCGTAGTACTACTAGCAGAAGAACAGAAAGAGTGAGCTGAGCGCTGAAACGCTGAGCTCTATCGGATCTAACAGGAACTCGCTGTCTCATATTACTGGAACGCTGTAGACTTGTAAGGAGTAAAGTAGCGTAAGATTACGGAGAAAGTTAGCATACAGGGTAGCATACGGAGTAGCGTACATGGTAGAATGCCTAGTATTTCAGTCGTGACTCGCTAACTCGCTAAGATGCTCGCGTGCTAGTAACTGCAGGGCTGGGTATCAGGTTCTAGTACAGCAAATTGTACGTGCTAACCATACCCGACGGCATTTGGATGGTAGTACGGTAGCATACCCAGCATCTCGTATACAGTAGCAAGCTTAACCTTGTAGCACTACTATGTTACTGTGTGCTAGCACTGCTGCTGCTGTGCCCTGGTCTCTGTACCTTGTACAAATCCTACACGAGAACCCAGGAGGTCACTTTGCTGTTAGCACCTCATAGCACCTTGGAAGAAACTTGTTGCTAGTAAGCCTGTTGCTAAGCCTGATGCTTAGCACACAGCCTAGTAGCACTGTAGACAGTTACTTCTTGTGATGCTTAAGCCTGCGCCTGTAGTAGTACTAAGCCTGCTGGTATACTACTAGTACTAGTTCCCTGCACAGCAGGGGGGACCTTAGCACAGGTACCTTAGAATCTTGGAGAGAGGAGGAGTTGAATATCAACAAGGGTAGCTTGACATACTGAATATCTTCACAAATTTCTTGCCATTTTTGGCTTTGTTTTGCTGCATATCGTCGTTTAGTTGCGGTGGTGGTGGTCAAAATTGACGGTGTTACACCACCAGCAGTACTACTACTAGTACTAGATTATAATCACCAGAGCAATCCTACTAGTAGTACTACTACTAACTTCTAAAGTATACTAGTAGTAGCTCCAATAGCAACAAGGAATGGCCCGTTAGAAAGCTCTCACTCTCCTCTTTCCATAGGTATATAGTTTTATATACTTTAGAGCTGGTCTTGTTGTTGTAAATACCCCACTTGTAAATAACCTTACCCCACCAAGTTAACACATGAATTTAGGTATCGACGCAGAGATGATATTATGAAAATAATGTCAGCGTACGTAGCCTTACTTCGTAACAAGGTACCGGTACGTGTACATATACATACCAAGTACAAGTAAGTACAGGTAAGGTTAAACCTTACCTTACTTTTACTTGCACGTGCACTGGCAATTTTTTTTCGATGATTCGGATGATTCATTCTTTCTTTGCTTCCTATCCTGAATGATGATCAATGAATCCCGAATCCGTCACCTTGTCCTAAGACCTTACCGGTAATTTTAAAGATAGATGATACAGGAACAATCATCATTATCGACCCATTGACATCCAGAAAATAACTTCGACCGCACTCCCCTAGATACGTGCAAGTACAACCCCCGACCCCCCACTCCCCCATCCCCGACCACCATGAACCGAACACTTGCGATGATCTTTCCACGGGGAAAACGGTGTGGAAGCCAAATCGAAGTATCGGGATCAGCCTTGTTCCACATCGGCAACCAGATGCCAACGACACTGACAACGGATCCAAATCCTAATCCGAATGGTCACGCGAGGCTTTCATCGTGCCAACATCAGCATCAACGGCAACATTTCTCGTCGGAAGCTTCGTGTTTGTCCTTGGTTTCAAGTTTTCCTTGGTCAAGGAATTCTGTGCACACAAGGAGTAGGAGGAGTTGGCGGTGTGTCGGGGCGGAGGTTTCTGTTGTTGCTCGAACGAATCCCTCGATGGTTGCACTCCGAAGCCGAAGCCGAAGCCTCTCGACAGAGATTCACCAAAATCACTTTGACAACAACAACCTCGAATGCGATCGCCTCAAGATTTACAACAGCCTAAACGGACGCCTTGAATCTATGTCGTTGTCTCTGTCTCCGTCTCGAGTAGCCCTAGAGGGGCATCCTATTCCTCCCTCTCATCATCATCCTCCCGATCCCCCTCCTCCTCTGGGACTGGGTTGGTATACGTGTGGTCCGACGACATACGCACCGGCTCACTTGGGTCACGCCCGAACCTATGTCTGTCTGGACATTCTGCGGCGGGTCCTGGAACGCGAACCCGTTGGAACCAGCAATACTGCCAATTGTAGTGGCAATGTCGCGCCACCGCCGCCACCACCGCCACTGTTTGTCCTCAATATTACCGACGTGGACGACAAGATTCTTGAGGCGGCCTCTCAGACAGGAACCGATCCGGTAGATCTGGCCCGGAGGCACGAGCTGGACTTTTGGAGGGACTGGGACGACCTCAACTGCCTCCGGCCACACGTCGTGACACGGGTGACGGAGCACGTCGAATCGGACATTGTTCCCTTTGTCGAGGCGCTTGTGGACAAGGGAATGGCCTATTGTCTGGGGAACGCCAACGAAGATAACGACGCAAACAATACAAACAACACAAACAGAAATCCAAACGTTGGGGGAGTCTACTTTGACGTCCGCGCCTACAACGAGCAACTGGGACATCTCACAAAATATGGCAAGCTTGCACCGCCGGCAGCGTCCGAGGGAATCGAGGATATTCTTGGAAACAATCGCAATCGAAATCAAGATCAAAATCAAAATCGCACCCAACTATGTGTACATGAAAATGATAATGGCAGTGACAATGGCAATGGCAATGACAACGAAAGTGACAATCGCTATAAACCACCACAAACCACATCAAAGCGTGACCCCCGCGACTTTTGTCTGTGGAAGACGCGACCTCGAACGCAACAACAACAACAACAAGAAGAAGAATTGTCCTGGCCCTCCCCGTGGGGTCCCGGCCGACCCGGATGGCATATCGAGTGCAGCGCCATGATCCAGGCGGTCCAGGACCGGTTTGCGACCACCCATCGGTTCGCGGTTCATGCCGGGGGAATCGACCTCCGATTTCCCCACCACACCAACGAGATTGCCCAGTCCGAGGCCTACCTCGGAACAGGGGACTGGATTCCGCACTGGATCCACACGGGGCACCTGCACATCGACGGACTCAAGATGTCCAAGTCCCTCAAGAATTTTGTCACCATTCGGGAATTTTTGTGGGGGGAGCCTCATGCGAATGAGAATGCGAATGCGCAACAAACAAACGAACGGAACGGCAAATGCAAAGGCAAAGATACAAACGAAACCGTGCGCGGTGGTGGTCAGGGTCCCGTTCCGCCTTGGGAGAGCCGATCGGACGATTTCCGGTTGTGGTGCCTCGGGCTTTCCGGATCCTACCGCGGACCGGCCACCTTTTCCCAAAAGCGCATGGACGAGGCGCGTTCTGTTAGGCTCAAGTTGGTGGAATGCCTGCGACAGGGAGAGGAGTGGATCCGTGCTTCGTCGTCGTCAATGATCGAACGGCAGCAGGAGGAGAAGAAACCCTCGGCAGCAACGTCGACGTCGACGTCCGCGTGCGGCGCTTCCGGACGAAAACGCTGGGACGAAGCCGATCAGCGATTGTTTGTGAACGCCTGCGCCTCAAAGCAGCGGGCCCTGTCGGCACTTCGAAACGACCTGGACGGCAGCACATTTCTCTCGGAGATCCTGTTCATGGCCGAGGCCGCAAAGAATCACTGCATGCAGCGGCGTGGCGAGAGCAGCAACACTTCCCATGCAAGTGTCAATGTTAGTGCGAATGGCCCAATAGAACCCGTTGTATGGGTCCTCCACGAAATCCGGGAACTACTCGCATTGGTTGGGTTCACGAAATCCACAACCGAGGCGGGGATTTCGAGTCGGAATCGAAGCGCAGCAGCAGGAACGGCAACAAACACTGCAACGGATGATTGGTGTCTGGATGGAGAAGCGATCGTCGACCGCCTGGTCGATTTTCGATCCCGGGTCCGTGAGATTGCCCTCCGGGATGCGTCGTCGTCGCAAGGAATGAGGGAACTGCTGGCGCTGTCAGACGAGCTGCGGGATTCCGCACTTCCGGCACTGGGAGTGAGGCTATTGGACGAAGCAGCTGCAACTGCGAAAACTGGGAACCAAAACCAAATAACAGCGGGCTGGAAACTTTGCTTTCCCCAAACCCCTCCACCATCGCCGCTGTCGGACAATAGCAACGGCGACAACAATAACAATAACGAGAGCGCCACGAAACGAGCAACAACGGCGGACCCGAATCGCGTTGTCCCACTGCAAGACTTGTTCAAGGTGGGACCCTACCTAAACCAATTCTCGGCGTATGCCGACGACGGAATGCCAACCCACAATGCGGATGGGTCTGAGATTTCCAAGCGATTGTTCAAGAAACTCTCGAAAAAACGCGACAAGCACCGGATCCGCCTCGGGAAGAACACCAATCAATGACATCAGTGAATAACAACGACCAAAAGCATGATAGAAACAGTCATACTATGTATGCATGTAAGTCTTATGCAATGATAACATGGCAATAGCAAAAAAGTCGACAACAGTACTCAAAACGGGATTGAAAACTGATCGCCGGTCTCCTTCCTCTCTAAGTTTCGGAAGTGTGCCGCTAGTCCATTTCCTTTGAATCTCTGTCCCCTTGGTCATTTTGAAGCGGAGGAAGTACCGCACGCGTTTGAGTTTACAATTGTTGTTGCTTGACTTCAAACTACGATGCACCTGGAAATTATTTATTGTTCATTTATTTCATCATGCCATCACCAAGCATACGGTTATGAAATAATAATAATAATATGAGAAATTTCCATGTCACCAACTAAATATGATATCACCAATATTATTATTATTATGATATCACCAATACTACATACAAATCTACTACACGTTGTGAAAGTACTATTAGATAGAATCAGATCAAGCAACTTCTTGCGATCGGCGAAAATTTAGGTACTACTGCGCACACTGACCCATTCCAACCAGGGCACATGTTTCCTTGCAGTAATCCCAGACCTTCATATTCTTGTTCTGCTTCTTTTTGCACTTCTTTCGTATTTGCTTCAAAACCTTTTTCTTTTTGTGAATCTTCTCTTTTCCCTTTCCGACCCACTTGCAATCCTTTTTCTTTTTGCCCTTGAAACGAAAGTCGGGATCATCAATGCAGTCGTCCGTGGAAGTCCAGGTGGTGGACGAGGTGGGAGAAGGGGTGGGGTACCTCGTGGGATCAAGCATTGGGCTCGGAGTTGGATCCTCTGCGGGATGAAATGTTGGGCTCTTGGTTGGATGCTGTGTGGGATAGAACGTTGGGCTCAGCATCAGATTTTTGGTTGGAGAGAATGTTGGGCTCCGAGTCGGACTTTTGGTGGGATGAAATACTAGGCTCGTGGTCGGATCCTGTGTCGGAGTAAACGTCGGGCTCCTAGTCGGATCCTGTGTGGGAGAGAATGACGGGCTCTCGGTTGGATCTTTGGTGGGAGAGAATACTGGGGTCTTGGTCGGATCCTGTGTCGGAGTAAACGTCGGGCTCCTAGTCGGATCCTGTGTGGGAGAGAATGACGGGCTCTCGGTTGGATCTTTGGTGGGAGAGAATACTGGGGTCTTGGTCGGATCCTGTGTCGGAGTAAACGTCGGGCTCCTAGTCGGATCCTGTGTGGGAGAGAATGACGGGCTCTCGGTTGGATCTTTGGTGGGAGAGAATACTGGGCTCTTGGTCGGATCCTGTGTCGGAGTAAACGTCGGGCTCCTAGTCGGATCCTGTGTGGGAGAGAATGATGGGCTCTCGGTTGGATCTTTGGTGGGAGAAGATGTTGGACTCCTTGTGGGATCCTTTGTAGGATTAAATGTCGGGCTCCTAGTCGGATCCGGTGTGGGAGTAAATGTCGGGCTCCTAGTCGGATCCTGTGTGGGAGAAAATACTGGGCTCGTTGTCGGATCCTTTGTGGGAAAAACTGTCGGGGTCGGGATGGGGTTGTCAGAATTCCATACTACCACCCTGGCATCCTTTCCGTCGCTGGAAATGGATTCGAACCGAACAATGACGTCGGGGGTGGTGCCAAAGCTTACTTCATACCCCAAAGGCAGGTTGTACCGATCCGTGTTGCTGTATCCGTACGGTCCGCCCTCTTTTTTCCGGATGAGCATGACGTCGCCGCCCCCGCCATCAATGTTTGGCCCAGATGCACGATCGTATCCGAGGTAGTAGTCCCACGAGTTGTCGTTGTTGTTCGAGTTTCCACCATAAAACTCGAGACGCAACACAACGAGTTCTCCACCGGAGGATCCGCCAAGGTTGTAATCACCGATTCCGTTCAGGACAAACGCCTGGGGACTCTGCAGTTCCATGGGCCGGATGGACTTTTGCTGCAGTTCATACCATCCCAGCTGATAGTTGTTGGCGGCATTGAAACACTGAACAGGGCCATCGTCGCTCATGTATGCGGTGCCCATCATCGTTGAGTAATCACCGTACTCGTCTCCGTTCATCATGCTGTGCCCCAACCCGATGTTGTGGCCGATCTCGTGCATCTGGAATCCCGGATCCTGGCAGAAGGGGTCGCCATAGTAGCTGTCCCAGCTATTGATGTACGCGTAGGCACCAAAACCTGGACCGGGAGGCTGGCAGAACATAACGAGGTCGTAGTTGGCTGCGAGTCCATCGGATCCGCCGTACAGCAATTCCGCTTGTTCCTTTGCTGCGTATTCCAATGCCTTATAATCGGAGCTATCAATGTTCAGGGTGACGTCAACTATTCCGCCCTCTTCGATGATCATTTGATTCTTGGAGCAAGCTGCAAATTGCGTCTTCATGTTGAACGAATCGGTAAAGATGTCGTCCCTCAACTGCGCAGCAGTCGCCGTTTGTGTGCCGTAGACATCAATGACGCGGACTACCAGGGTTTTGAGAGTCCCCTTGGATTTGGCAAGAATGCGGTGTCCCTGTCCCGGTCCATTTGGCTTGTACTTGCGTTGCTGTTGGTGGTGGCGAGGGTCCTCGACTGGCAGAGGTTCGATCTCGATCGACTCTTCGAGCGGAATCGACTCGGAAATCACAATAATGGAACGGAAGTTGGTACGTGTGCTCTGTTCAACAATCGTTGCACTATTCTTTAGCCTCAGGATTGTTTCCCCAGAAACTGCCAGCTTGGAGTCCAGAAATTCCTTCGACACACCCTCGATTGGCATGGTGTGACCACCAAATGACTTGGCCCGACCCCTCTCAAATCTGCAGGTCCACGTTTCTTCACTGCCGAGGGATTGGTCGATGAATTCTTCAATTCTCAGATACAGGATGCATTCCGTATCGGGTTCGAGCAAGTGACGACGTTGCTGGTGCCGGATCTGGTCGGCCAAAGCGCAAGCAAGTTGCACACCTGCAAGAAGGATCACGAAACCGACGAACTTCATCTTTGTTTCGTTGCAGCGTTCGTGAAGTTTGATTTGTAAATGCGTGAACGTAGTACACGTAGTTGGCGATCGATAGGATTTTCATTTTATGAGAACATCTCGAGATGGTGTAATGATTCGAAAACAAATCAACTCTCAAGCGTTGTCCCTTCTGATGCCGATCAGCATGCAGGCACCACTACACTACGAGTTCGTGGTATTCCTTTCGTAGTTTGATCCTCTTTTTTTTTGTCACGATTGCGAAAGAGAGAACCATCTTGTCTACGTTGTTTTTGATGCTGATGATCGCATCGTTCACATCACCGTCAGTGTGTTCGATTCGCAGTTCCGGTTGCACCAGCAGGATTCGAGATCCAGGATCCTCGAAACTAAAATGAATCCACATACTTTTGACTAAGGTTACTAACCTTACTACTGTACTTCGTATTACTCACGTTACTGTTACCCTCACGTTCTTTAAGGTGCAATCCTGCATGAGAAGGAATAGATATCCAGGATTCCCCTAAATAGAATATATCTTGATAGTTTAGGATCTGTGGTCTTTGAATAAGCCTTACGTAGAATTAGAATCGAGGCTGAAACATACGGTAGGATTTGGGTAAGGTTTACCCACGAATTCGAGAATTCGAAATTTCATTTCGCACGATCGGGTTAAATAATACGAAGTAAATCTTACGTACTTGTACCGGACCAACGCATTAGTTTAGAAGCTTTCAGTCCAAACAAAGGAGAACTTGAAAATGGTGACCATTACTCATTTTTAAGACGTAGTAACAAGTATCATCAAATTACTGCTGTACAATAATCTCTTCTTCTTATTATTTTTTTGAGAAAGAAGATGATTTCGAATACGAAACTCGTAAATCTTACTCGTACTACTTCGCTTATTTCGGTACAACTACTACCTAGTCCTCACCATCTGCTGCTGATTCCAACAGGCTCTAGGTTTTTGTACTAATTGAGAGCCGCCTATAGTCTTTGGAGTCACCACACGAATCCTGCGTTGGGAGGTGTTGAGTTCATTCCTTTGGGTTTTGGTCTGTGATGCAACGGTCTAGTATTACTACTACTAGTACTACTACTAGAACGTTGCATCACAGACGTACTTCTTTCTACTAAGCTTTGCAATGTCGTGCGTTTAGCTGGGATCTTGCCTTGGAATTTGACAGTTGTTTTTCTACCGACGTTATTGGACTCACGGATGGGCCCACCGGCTGTCTTTTTGGTGTTCCAAAAGAATGTATCTCCTTGTGTAGTAGTACGAGCGAGTCAAGGGACACAATCTCGATTGTGTCCACATCATGCATGGCTCCGGTCGGGTTCACGTCAGCGCTACCACCGGTACTACCACCGGTACTACCACCGGTACTACCACTCCTCGCAATACCACCCCTGCCACTGCCGTGCTACCACTCGCACCACCACCCGTACACCATCGGCATTCGCATCGATGGCCGCGTTCCAAGAGTTGGCAATTTCCAAGGATCGAGCGCGGAATGCAGAAGAGGCTGGAGGTGATGGAACCGAAAGCGAAGCCGGAGTTGGAACCGGGAAGGGCAACATAGATTGGGAGAACGGCGGTGATGCAAGCAGCAAAAGCTACTACGACATACGGCGAGAAGACCCAAGAATCAATTCTAATTCCGGAGGATTTCGCATTTGATAGCGTGGTCGACCTGCGAATCAAAACGAGGCAATTCACAGAATGCTTAGAGCACAGAAACTGCACAAAATTTCAACGTTACAGTAGAGACTGGATCTCGTGCGTTTCTCTTCATTCCTGATTTTTAAGTTCATATAGACAATCAGAAGTCGTCGCTTTTCGACCGTTTTTGATCCCGTAGTATTTGGTTGCCAAGGATGCCTCCATAATATGGTTTTGGTTTTCTCCTTGGTTCTAGTACTAGACGTTGTTCTTGTGCTTCTCCATCGGCTTGTTCTCCGCAACGGTGCGCGTCATCGTTGGTTTCGTTGCTCTCGGCGTCCCTAGCATGGTACTAGTAGGTCACACGTTCCACGTTACACGTCGCACGTTACACGTCGCACGTCACACGTCAAACCAGGACCACCCCCTCTCCCGGTTCCAGGTCGAGTTTGGCGTAGGATGGATGTTGTTTGGCACGCTCCACAGCTTCCCGAAAGATGGTGGACCGGCGTGCTATCTCGTCTGTCGGCTCGCCGGTCGGGGCAGCCCCGCGATTTCTGGGGTGGCATGATGCTACTGATACTTCGCGTGCGTGCTGCAGTGGTTGGCGGTCAATATTCTGCCTCGAGCTCTTGCGAGCCGTTCTCCTGCGATCGTACGAAACGACGCTGCGGCTGCGGGCGAGACAAATCCCGTCGTAGTTGGATGGCGGGAGAAACCACCAGTCCCCCCGCTCCAACGGACGGCGGGAAGTGACAGGATCTGTAGCTGTAGCTGTAGCTGTGGCTGTGGTTGTAGCTGTGGTTGTGGTTGTGGTTATAGCTGTGGTTATAGCTGTGGTTATAGCTGTGGTTATAGCTGTGGTTATAGCTGTGGTTGTACTAGCTGTGGTTGTAGCTGTAGCAATAGTAGCGGTACTGGGAGCCATAGCATCAATCGTAGTAGTAGTAATAGCTGAGTCTTGCTCTTTGGTTGGGTCTTGGCATCTGCGTCGCGATCGCCGGTCTTCTTTGTTGTTGGTGAACTGCTGCTGACGGATTGCCCAGTATCCTCCTCCCTCCGGGTCACCGAGGTGTGACCGGAGATTCTTCGGAGGAAGAATGGTTCGCTTGTTTCTGTTTCTGTTGCTGTTTCTGTTGCTGTTTCTGTTGCTGTCGCTGTTTCTGTTTTCCTTGTCCCCATTCGTAACGCCGCCGTCGGCCTTGTTGGAGCAAGAACCATCCGAGGATTCTTCGGTGACCACTGCCGCCGGAGCTTCACTCGTTGGTGCTGCTGGTTCTTGGTTCGAGGTCTCGGGCACGGCAAAGGAAAGGGAGGCTTTCGGAAGCAACGGGATCATCATCTTGGATTCTTTGTTGTTGGTTGAGGAGCCACGAGCGAAACTGCAATCCGGAATCCGGTGAACAACAACAACACATGTATTGAGCATTGAGCATTGTGCGTGCAATGACCGCAACCGCAAACGGATGGAACGATGGATTCCTCGCACTGGGTTCGCGAAAACCTAGAACAACGCTATCGCTACTAAGATTACCTTGCTCTGGTGGTAGCACGAGTAAGGCTTAGTAGTAGTATCCGTACGACTACGACTACGACTACGAGTAAGGTTTACGTAAGAACCTTACCGTAATGTACGGCATCAAGGGTCGGCGGCAATTTTTAGATTAGATCCGGAAAATGGTCCTTCGACGACCGACTCACGGGGGAAGTGACCGTTATTCTTGCGACGGTCCCAAATCCTTCGGTTCTGAGTTTTGCAGGAGCTATGTGGGAAACGACCCACTCGATTCGATTAAAATGCAACAAAGATTGTTGGTTCACGCCGTTCCTCATACACTAAGACTTAGTAGTACGAGTACTACTTTGATTGATTGAAATAAGAATGTAGTAGATTGAAATAATGTAGTAGTAGTAGCAGCGGAAGTGTGGGAGCAGGCAGGCTGACAGTTCCCAAGGCAAAGAAGACAAAAACAAGAGCTTGCGGTGCCGGAATGATCGGAGTCGGAGGATGTGCTGATATGGTGATAGGAGCGAGCAAAGGGAGGAGCACAAAAGAACAAGGTGCCGGGGACGGAATGAGGAGGAACACTGTTCCTCGCAATAACAAGAAGGAGGGCTGCTGCTAGTACTACTACTACTACTAATAGTTCTCCTGTAAAGATGAATGTTGTTGCGGTCTTTACTATCTCGTGTAATCGGATTGAAGATCAAATAATGGGATTCAACCTAATCCAATCCAATCCAATCCAATCAAATGAAATCCGTCTTCTGATCCGGGTTCATTATTCTTTCTTGATTGTTGTTTTGCGTGCGGTTTCGACTGCCGTCGTCGTTGTCTGTTTTCTTCTCTTGCAGGCTTGCAACAAGCTTGAGAGACCGATCATCTACCGTACATCGATACCAACTGCTGGTGGCGTCCCGGTTTTTCTTTCTTTTTCGGAGTCCGAATGCGCTCACAAACCGTTTGCCGGAACGCCTTTCTCACCTTGGTGGTGGTTCTTTGGCAGTCCTCGACGCCCACCAGCTACCGAGGCACCGATTGATATGACGCTTGCTAGTAGCACCGGATCCATCGAACACGCCCGGCAGTTTCCGGATGCTCCCCGCGTTCCGGTTGCCGATGAGCTGGTGGAACGCCGAAAATACTACGGTTGGTAGTACCGCGTCATAGTAGAGGAACACCAGCGGCGCCCACAAAAACGAGGACTACCGAGGGCAACAAAGAACGAAATCAAAACGACGAACTCTTGACAATCGAAACCCCACGATGAGGGCTTCGGTTACTAGCAGCAGCATTCCATCAATGAAATGAAAGGGGGAAGGCAAGATTTGGCCCCGCACGGTGCAAAGTCCACCGGTTGTTTGGTTGGCTCACCGCAATTCCTACCGCAAGAAGAACGGAAAGGCACCGGTGACGCACCGGTCACGGAACTAGTACTACTAGGTGCGATCGAGGAGGACGAATTTGGGTGCGCTTTTTTTTTGCGAGGACGTCAAACCGGATCGTTTTACAATACTATCATCGATAACATTACGTGGGTGCGGCATGCGTCGAGGTGTGGCTGCATAGAGTGCGGGCGGGGCTATCCCGATCCGATCCGAACCGAACAGCAGGGAACGCTAGTACATAACGAACCAAAATCCCACAGGCTTGTTGTTCGAAAGGCTACCGGGGACAAGAGGCCCGGGGACGACGACGGCATCGGAGAGAGGGGCCTGGATCGGGACGTTCCGACTCCGATCCATCAGACATTTCGGGTACAGACCGGTACATCGCCGAGAGGGATGGATCCAAAGCGAAGATTGGATTGGATTGGATTGGATTGGCTTCCATTCGATTCCATTCGATTCCAAGCGCAACGAATTCGGTCTTGAACCGTAGGTTGCGTTGCTTTCGGGAGGAAAACAATCTAAGGCTCCGTTTGGGATGTGCATTCGAGAGAAACCAGCACCGAACGACCGTCTTATTCTTCACAATGGATTCAATTTTTTTTTTACCACGAGACGGGAAAAGGGATATGGTGTTTGATTCCATTGTATTCCATTGTATTCCATTTCCATTCCATTGTATTCCATTTCCATTCCATTGTATTCCATATCTATTCCGCTCCGCTCCGCTAAATCCCGGGCGGGTTGTTACAAAAAATAGGGCACCAATTGCGCCCGGTCTTCTCCCCGCGGTCCGTGAACGCTGTCGTTGGTTTCCCGAAAAAACTTGAACCGCTGCGATACGGATCCGGGATATCCCTCGCTCTCGGCGCTGCTGATCACCGCGTGCGGCAGCGGTTCCGGTTCCGGTTGCGAGCGAGCGCCGGGGCGGGCACCCGTTCCGCCGCCGCCGAAATCGCTTTCGCCGCTCTCGCTTTCGCCGCAACCACTGCCATTGCCACTGCCATTGCCATTGCCATTGCCATTCCCATTATTATGATTAGCAGGGCCACCAATTTCTAGAACGGCCGCCACGTTCCCGCACCGGTAGCAATAATTGGGAGCGCTCCAGACCGTCACCAGTCTCTTGTCAAAGTGGTACTTGCGTCCCTCCATGACCAGCTGGTGGGCCCTCGCCAGAAACTCGAGTCCGTTGACCTCGTGAAACTCGTCCGTCACCCGCTTCCCGAATAGATACCCGGCGCCCCTCGGCGAGAGCTGCCACGATCCGGAGATGCCTTCCTCCGGATCGGACCACACCAGGTCGTTGAAGGCGCCCTCGTGCGGTATTTCCTGGTTGCGATCGATGGCCCGGATCTGGTCGAGGGTCCGGACGTCCGGGCTGAGTCCGCCGTGGACGCACAGGACGGTCTCGTCGATGAGCGCGGCGAGGCCAAAGCAGTCGAAGCACTGGACGCAGTGCCTCCAGGCGCTCGCGTTTCCGTACTTGCGGAGGCATTCGTCGTAGAATCCGTAGACCTGCGTGATGGGTCTCGACTTGTGTATCGTGTATTGTCGTTGTTGTGGTTGTTTTTGTTGTTGTTGTTTGTTTGTGCGTGTGGATGGAGAGAAAGAGTGAGATTCATTTTGGAAATGTGCCATGGTTTTGTCGTGTTTGCGTTCGTGTTTGTCGTCGTGTTGGAAAATTGTGTATTCAATCATGTGGAATGTCGAATGTCGAATGTCGAATTGTGTTTGTTGTTTGTTGTAGATTGTTCATCGTAGATTGCATTGCATTGCATTGCATTGCATTCCCATTGAAATCGATAGCAACCAATCACCGAGGCTCGATTCGTCAGAAGCGACACGAAACAAAGCAACACCGGCGCAACACAATAATGGCACGACAACAATACGGTACGACAAAACAATACGACGACAGAAATATTGTGTTTCCGATCCACCATTCTCGGATTCGTTGCAATTCTCGCATTCACTGACATTCCACTCACTGACAATCATCATTTGCCATTCGCTACTACCATTCGCTACTACCATTATCATTACCATTGCAATCACACAATCACACAATCAATCAATCAACAATCACACAATCAATCAACAATCACACAACAAACAAGAAACTCACCTCGTGATTCCCCCGCAGCAGCGTCACGTGCGCCGGAAACTTGAGCTTGAGGCAGAGCAGCAGGCTGAGCGTCTCCACCGAGTGATGCCCCCGGTCCACCAGATCCCCCAGAAAGACATAGGACGTGTGCGGTGGCCATCCCCCCACCGTCTCGAAGATGTTGAGCAGATCGAAGAACTGCCCGTGCAGATCACCCACCACCGTCACGGGGCTGGTCACCGGCTGGACGTTGGATTCCTCGATCAGGAGTTCCCCGGCTTTTTGGCAGAGCTGACGGAGCTGGGATTCGGGAATGGGGTCTCCCTTTTTCAGGACGGCGATGCATTCGTCGACGTCGAGGGGCATTTTGTATTGTGTATTGTGTTGTAGTATTGTGTTGTGTTGTGTTGTATTGTATTGATGTATTCTAATAATTCTCCTTTGAATTCGTGTTTGGTTTCGGCACTGAAACTGAAACTGAAACTGAAACTGAACTGAAACTTGCCCTGGGCCTGAGACACTTGGGATGGAATGGAATGGAATGGATGACTGACTGACTGACTGATTGATTGATCAGTTGATTAGTGGATTGATCAGTGGATTGACCTTAAGCATCGTCAATCGATCATCGATCCGTGAAACAGGAAACAGGCAAGGGAGAACGAGAACGAGAACGAGCAGTGGGGAGGGAATTCTTGGAAACACTAAGTAATTTTCAGGTACCGTACATGTACCTACGGTAGGAACTACGAGTAAGGCCCGAAGGTTTACTACGAGTAAGCCTTTCTCCAACAACCGGCAAGTTTACCGTGCTGCTTACTCGTGAGAATTGTATTCTCATTCTTTTTTTTTTGACAAAATGAACTGTTTTCAACGTCTTCGTCTTGTTCGGATTTCGTTTTCGGTGCGGTTAGATTTGAGATTGGGGGGGAAAGGTCGGTCGGCAAGAATTCATATGAATGTCCGATCAGGTGACCGGTACTCGTATCTTATGTATGTACGGTATGTGCAATTTGCTTTTGAGGCGGGGAGGAGAACACGAAGAAAGTCGGCAGAGCTCGGGAATGAATCATCAAGTCAATGGGTCTCTTCGTTGCCGACCGTTCATTTTTGTTCCGTGGGGGCATTTTGTTGACAAAAAAATAACAATGGAAGCAATAGCAATAAACTCACAAAACCTCGTTTCCAGTTTGAGACTTCTTGTACGTACGGTAGGTACAAGAACATACTCAACTACGTACGAGTACGTTTTTCGTGTTCTCCGAAGTATGTTCATCATCATGATCTCTTCTTTTCATTGTATTTCCGATTGCCTCTGTTTGTTTCTGTCATTCTGACAATCAAATTCCAGCATCTTTGGTGAACGCTGTTTGTATTTGTATTTGTATTATTTGTACTTCATTGCCGAGAGAGACAAGCGCACAAACACCGGAACAGCCCAGGAAAGTTAGTGGCGCGCATTGAACACACATCGACAACGAGACAAATACAGCACTGTAATAATGATCACGGGGGGAACAACGGGAGCGAGTGCCATCCTTCGGCCGGCGTCGCACCCCTTGTCGAGTGGGGCCCTTTTCTTCTTCTGGATCGTTTTCGCGCTTCTCTCCCCCGTGGCGATTCAATCGCACCGAACGACGGCGGATGCCTTTTCGGCGTTTTCCTTTCCAAAGGTGCCGCGTCCGTCGTTTCGGCGCGCGACGCGATCGAGTTCCGCGGCCACACAATCCTGGACATCCGGCAGCGGAGTCCGCCTCGGAGAGAACGCTCTGTCTCGCACGGGGAACACGACAACCACAACAACCACAACCACAACCACAACAACCGAGAAACCAAAGACGGAATCACAGTCGCTTGCCATTCGCTACGATCCCACAATGGTTCGATACCGCTGTCGGATCGCTTACGACGGTACGAGCTTTTCCGGTTTTCAACTCCAGGGGGGAAGGCTGGAATCAAACAAGGGCGACGATCCCGTCGATGTCAATGATAACCGCAAAGACAATGGCAATGGCAATGACAATGACAATGACAAAAGCGGCATGAGTCCAGCTCACAAACTAGACAAACGCAAAGGCAAAGGCAACAAGCCCCCGCCCCGAACCATCCAGGGGGAACTCGAGCGTGTCTTGTCCAAGCGGTTCCGGCGAGTCGTCAAGGTGGTCGGAGCGGGACGAACCGACGGTGGCGTACACGCGCGCGGTCAGGCGATACACTTTGACCTGTATCCCAACGAGACGCTGGTCGAGCGAGGTACCCGAGGAACCGGCCCAAACGAACAGAACAAACAGAACGACGACGGCGACGACAATTGCAATGTCAACGGCAACGTCGACGACAATTGCAACGTCAACGACGACAACAGCGACCAAAGGATCTTTGAGCGCGAGCTCGAGCTCACCCTGAATCGCATGCTCCCCGAAGACGTGCGCGCGTGGAACCTCGGGAGGACGGTTCCCACGGTGGTGGAGGGCGATGCGTGCGGCACCGTCCCCCCCGGAATCTACAACTGGAACGCGATGCGGACGTCCACCTCCAAGCTCTATTCCTACCGCATCTCGGTGGGGGATGCCATGAACCCGTCGGAGCGGCACCACCGGTGGCAGCTTCCCTGGCACGGGAACATCGATCCCCGGCGTCTCGAGAGGGTCCTCGAACGCTTCGAAGGAACCCACGACTTTGTCTGTTTCGCGGGAGCCCTGGAGCAGAATGAAAAAAAGACGGGGGTGACCATGGGGACGGTCCGGACGATCCACAAGATCGAACTCGTGAGGGAATCGGACGCCGGCAACGGGCGACGGCGGACGGCCCATCGCGGCAACAACACCGGGAACACATCGTGGGGAAGGGATCCCCTCGACGACTGCTACCGCATCGATATCTATCTGGACGGCGCCCTCTACAAGATGGTCCGCAACATTGTGGGAACCGCCTGTCGATGTCTGCCGGGAGTGGATCGACGAGGAATGGCTGGAGGACTTGCTCGAACGTCCGGGGGAGCTGGGGTACTCCCGCCGGGACAATCCCTGCATGCCGGCTCCGCCGAACGGATTGACGCTGGAACGGGTTTTCTATCCCGACGACGACGCGTTTTGAAACAAATGAACGGAACGGAACGGAACGGTATGCAATGGAACGGAACGGTATGCAATGGAACGGAACGGAACGGAACGGAACGGAACAACGGACGAATTGGAATGCAATGCAATCCAAACCAAACCAAACCAAACCGAACCGAATCAGCCGGTGCTGTGCAGCTCAATTCCATCAAGAAAAGACCAGACAAGACAAGAAAAGAAAAAGATGCGTGTTTAGGATGAAAATATGGCATGAATGCGTTCGTGGCCCGGCTGGCGCACCACACGATGTGTCCACCGACTTGCTCTGCCGCGTTGTGCTAGTTTGTGGTGGATCATTCACAAATTCAGTAGTCCATTTCAGACTCTTTGCGTCGAGTGGTGGGAAAGAGCATGTGGACTCAAAGCTCACGAAGCCATCGAACGAGTGAAAGACCACGAGGAGGTTGGGACACTGGCTTGGATCTCGAACAATCACTCCTGGAGCAAAGATACCGTACGGCGGTATACTACTACTACGGTATAGTACTACTAGCACTACTAGCACTAGTGGCGCCATTTGCTGGCTCGGCAAACCGTCGAAGGTTCTTTCTTGCGAGCATCCCCGGAAACGAAATCGGGGTTATCAGGAAGACCGTGGTGTAGTAGAAATACTAAATATTTTCAAGTAATACTATTACTACTAGTGACATCATTGTATACTAATCACATTATCCGGTTTGATAACTAGTAGTAGTACTACTACTAGTAAGGTTACTAGTAATAGTAGCAATATCCATGATAGACACAAAACCACAAGAATGAGCCCCGATTGTACATCGATTAGTTAGCGGGGCACTCTAATAGTACTAGTAGTAGTACTAGTAGTAGATACTAGTCCTACTAGTGGTGGCTGGTTTCGTGCCGCCTTCTTATTGATCGCCCGTCAATTCGGACGTGGATGTCCTCAAGGAACACATACTACACAGCTGCCTCGAAAAGAAAGCCGAGAGCGCTACTACTACTACTACTACTACCAGTAATCAACATCCTAGTACGCATACAAAATAATTCCTCTTAATTTGTTACTAGTATTACTACTATTAGTACTATTTGACGATCACCAGGCCACGGAACATGAGGCTTGCGTCCTCGATGACCTTTTCTCCACCCTTGAGTGCCGTCACGGTGGACCCGCAGCCCACCTGTTGGATCTTCTCGTCCATCAGCTGGTTGAGGCGCGCATATTCCTCATCGCTCAGCTTCTGTTCGTTGTCGTCGTGCGTCGGCACTCCCCGGGAATCGAACCGCGTGTATTTCGGGAATTTCTTTTTTCGCCGGTGGCGGAGCTCCACCGGATCGAATCCCTCTTCCTCCGATCCGAAGAGAGCCCACGCAGGTGTCTCGGCTGTGTAGTCCTCCACGCCGTAGGTGAAGCCGGGGTCCTCCTTGTGCTTTCGGGCCAGCTCGTGGAACTTCGGGTAGTTGATCCAGGTCTTCCAGATCCGACTGCCGTCCGACGCCGTTTCCGCGAACTGGTCCACCCGCGCCAGCAGCACCGACACCGAGTGCTTGTGCTCGCACGCCAGGTCGTACTCCGGAACGTCTTCCCCGGCAAGGCGCAGCTTGTCGAGTTCTTGCTTCAGGTTCTTGACGAGGTCCACCACCTCGTGGTGCCACGGCGTGTTGGACATGTTGAGGTTGGAGGCATCCGACTTGCCGCAAAAGGTCACTCCCTTGACCTCCACCAGCGAGACCTTTCCGAGGGCGATCAGTTTCGCGTATCCCTCCACCTCGTCCGAGTTCCACCCCTTGACCACCGTGAGGCGGGCCACCGTTCGCTGTCCCTTGTGCTTGAGCAGGGTCAGGGCCTCCCTCAGGCGTTCCCAGGCGTCCGAAAAGAGGGGCCGGTCGATGGCCACTAGGCTCTCGGGTGTCGGAGCGTCGACGCTCACGTAGAGCTGCGTGATGGGGATCAGGCTCTCGATGGCATTTGGATGCTGGCCGTTGGTGACCAAAAACGTGCTGATGTCCCGGTCGTGCAGGTCTCCCAGGAGCTCGTTGATTCGGGGGTACATGACGGGTTCTCCCACCAGCGACAAGGCGCAGTGCCGAACCGTGTGGGCCTCCTTCCAGCGCCGTGGATGCACCCCCGGGATGCCCCTGGTTTCCTTGATCATTTTCACGTGCGTCTTGACGGCCTCGTCGACGATGAAATGGGGATCGTCCGTCTTCCAGCGCCACTCCTTGCCGACGGGATTCTTGTGGTGCCGCCAGCAAAAGACGCACTTGTTGGCGCAGGCCAGGCTCGGTGTCGCCTCCATGCACTGGTACGACGTGATGCCATAAAAGGTGTGTTTGTAGCATCCACCCCGTCCCCGCAGCTGGTGCTTGGTCCAGCGGCAAAGCTTGACGGCGCTGTGCGTGCCGATCAATTTGTATCCCTCCTTCTTGAGGGACTTGGCCTGCGTGGTGGTAACCATTTCACGGGGTTCCGACGATTTGACTCCGCCCTCCTCCCCGTCACTGTCACCGTCGTTGTCATTGCTGTTGTCATTCCCGGACTCCTCCATGATTGTACCCAAATCTTCCATGTCGGTCACACCGGGTTCCTTGGCGGCTTCCTCCGCGGCCCGATCGTCATCGTCATCGTCGTCCTCGAAACGAATGAGCCTGGGAAGAATGTCGTGGTACATCCACGCCTGTAGCACCCGATCCTGGTTGCCCGTGGCATCGTCTCCCACCCGCGCCTGCCTTCCAAAGACCCTGGCTCCCAGTGCTCGAAAGGCCCCAAAGGCCTCCCTCGCCGGCTTGCCCATGGTGTCGTCGCCGTAATCGGAGCATCCCATGCCCATGACAGCAACCTGGAGCTTGCTGGTGAGTGGCCGTTTCTCGATCCGCCAGTCGTTCTTGAGATCGTTCAGGGCGGATTCCAGACAGGTGGCGGTGTGGGGCCACGATCCGCCGTGGTGTGTTGGCAAGAGAATCAGCAGCACGGGAGGGTTGGTGTGGCTCGTTTTGGAACTGGAATTGGAATTGGATTTCGCTCTGGATCCGGAGTCCTCCACCCCCTCTTCTTGGTTGAGTAACTCGTCCCACCAATCCCATTCCTCCAGACTTCCCATCTGCAGGTGCCGATCGTGGTCCAGGTTCTTTTCCTTCAGACATGCCAACAAATCCGAGGCCAGCTTGGAACAGGTTCCGGTGACTGATCCGTGGGCAATGGTGATGGTGTTTGGCGCTAAAACGCGTCGGTGCTGGTGGACACTGCTCTGGAGGTCTTCCTTTTCGTCTTCGGGAATGGTGTCAAAGGTGTCGATCGTTCGTGTCTGGATTTCCAGCAGGGGGGCCTTGTCGTGATTCAAGCTGTCCATGTTCGTGGTGGCGTCGAAATCGCCGTAATTGTCGTGCTGCGATTTCTGCTCTTCCTTGTTGTTGGTTTCGTCGTATTTATTCACAATTTGTCGTTTGCGTTGTGTTCCTCGGACTACACGTACCTTTGGAGATTGTTGTCGTTTTGTTGCCCATGTTGATGTTGATGTTGATGTTGATGCTTGCTGGGTTTCGTTGCCGTTGCCGTTGCTATTGTTGCTGTTGTTTTCTGCCGAACTGGACCTTTGTTTTCGCACCCAGAGGCTGCCGAGAGCAACGAGTGTCAGCGACGCCGCCGTGGTGGCCAGCAACCAGTTGTTCTGTGAAGCGTTTCGGGTCATGATGCTGTTGCTGTTGCTGTTGGAGTTAGCGTTGGTGATCGCCCTTCGATATCAACGCGGAGACTGCTTTGAGAATCCTCCAGAGATGAGATCGATGATGGACAAGAATAGTTTTGGTGTCTTTGGACGGCACTGATTGATTGATCTACCGTATCGGTATCGGTATCGGTATCTGTATCTGTATCTGTACCTGCACGAGTGAGAGTGAGAGTGCGAGTGCGGGTGCGTGTTCGAGTACTTCTTTGCCCAGTGTTTCGCCACACGAATCAGTTATTACTATTTGCTCGAAGAACAGGTTTGGCAATGGAATCCATTCGCTGCTGTAGTCACTAGAAGTATTTGGTATGTGTACATGCTTGTAAACCTTACTTGTACATGCATTCGGTCCACTTTCCAAGTTCTTGTATTACGAATTATCTGAAGTTTGAAGTAAGGTTACGGTAACTTACTCATACTTGTACGGTAAGGGTAAGATCTTACTCGTGCTTTTTAAAAGCTCTTAGCATGCGACGAAGAATACATAAGGTCTTACCATAACTTACCGGAAGCTCCACTCTCTGATGTGTTTCACAAAAGAAGGGATGGTGATAGAGGATGTTGCGGTCTGTCCATCGTCCACTCTGAAATAGAAGTAGAGCAATACGAACTAACCTTACTACGTATTACAGTATACTGTAGGACTAATACCTTACTGTTACTACCTTCAGGACTACCGGTTTTAGTTCTTCTAAGCATCTTCCCAATACGGTACGGTACCGATAAGTTACGAGATGTAAGATGTTTCCCGCATTCAGCATCGAACGTGACCAGATCATTGTTGCGTCACTGAAAAAAAATACTACGTCGTACTTTGTACAAGGTAACTTACGTTTACGAGTACGAACAAGCACCGTAATTAACTACGAAGTATGTTTTCCTACCAAAAAAATCCAATCCAAGCACACGTTGATGCGAATGCACATCATGATCCAAAGCTGATGGTATTATTCTTTTCGTAGAACAAAAACAATAACCAGCGTCTCTAACGAAACGATGCGTGCGCTGTATTCCTGTGTGACTCTTCTGCTGGCCTTTGCGGCACAACAATCACGAAGCCTTTCTCTCCCAGTTCGGAACCCTAAGATGTGCAGCAAACGGAACTCCAATGATTCACCAGAAGCGATGGCGATGGATATCGATATGGACATGGATTTGGATCGGCGATATCTTCTCCAGCGAATCGTCCTCTCGACTGCAATCCTAGCGGAAACGGCAACGCAAAACGAAGCAGCCGCCAACGCCGCTGGGTGGATCCCCGAAACCACCAAGGCCGTGCCCACCTTTGCCCGGGACAAGTTCGGAACGGTTCTGCTGACCAGCCGGTACGTGGCGTCCAAGCCGGCGGGGGATCGATCTCTGGTACTGGGACTCCGGGACGAACCCACCTATCTCATCGTCGGCGTCAGCGACGACAAGAAAGGCCTCGAGCCCTTTGCGCTCAACGCCGAGTGCTCCCATCTCGGGTGCATTGTTCCGTGGAACGAATTCGAGCAAAAGTTCGAGTGCCCGTGCCACGGCTCCAGGTACGACGCACTGGGGAACGTCCTGCGGGGCCCCGCTCCGTACGGACTGGCGCTGGCCCGCGTGGTCACCGACGAGGAAACCGGAAGCATCCTCCTCTCGCCCTGGACCGAGCTTGATTTTCGGACGAATTCGGCGCCCTGGTGGAACTGATCATTTCCGGACCACGATGGATCAATACAATGCAATGCAATACAATACAATACAAAGGGAGTCACTGCGAAACAAACTTCTTTTTACCAGGTTCTTTTCACCGGAAATCTGGTTGGTAGGTGCGAGCTCCCTTCTCGGCGCATGCATGACATGCGTGTTGTATCCAGTACGAGTCTTGTTCCCAACCACATTCCATCGCCTGTAGCAGAACTCGCTTGCATCGCAACGCATCAACGCTTCCATCGGTACACGCAGTACCGCATGCACGTTCCATGCTCGGGGGACGGATCACACAACCTGCTCGCATCTTCGAAGAGGAGTGGATGCATTCTATTCTGCGTTTTGGCTTTGGGACGAATGAATGAATCGTCGCAAAGCAACTACACGTAGTACGTGTACTTCGCAGTAGGTTTTGACATGTTGTTTTGGCCCATGCAACCGCAAATGAATTTTGTCCTCGCATTGGTTCACCGAGAAAGACCTTGCAGCCTCGAGCTATTAACGTATAGAACAAATCTGAGACATGGTTGTCCTCCTTCGCCTGTGCGTTTGCCGGTACAGCAATAACCCTTTGTAGAGGGCTCTGTAGAGGGCTCGGTAGAGTATCATTTAGATTCAGTATTGGGGTGTGAAGACTTGTTTTGTTTTTCGAAGTGTTTGCTTACGTGTACTCTGTTTTAATTAGGAATCACGAGGGAGTGAATCCGCTCGATTAATGTTAATTTTCGTTCACGATGATGGAACTCGAGGGATATTATTTCGGAATATTTTGGACAGGGCAGAATGAGTTTTGGTAAGGTTAAGATTTTACCGAATTTGTTGGAGTCTTGTTTGGATTGACTAAAAAAAAAGTGGCTGTTTCGAGCTCGACTGAAAATCACGTCCAGACAACCCCACTGGTGCAACAATCACAAGGCGGTACAACCGATGATGGATCCCGAATAGCTGCTAGTGGAAAAAATACCGCACTCTTTACTAAAAGCATACATAGATTTTGCAGGATATATGATTCATTGACTACAGTCTCATCACTTATTCAGAGTGATTACTGCTTCGCCCTTGCAATCAAAGCTTGGATCTTTCCGAATCAAAGAACTCAAGTCTTCACTTAGCAATGAGAAAGGTTGAATCTTTCCGAATCGAAGAATAGAATCTTTACTTTCGCGTCCGACAACAATTAGAGGCGTAAGATGGAATCTCACGCAATTTAGGAATCTCAATCGTTGTCGGGCACGCAGTATTTACTACTTCGTACATATTGTCTTAATTTTAATACAGTACCTGATTTTTCTGTTTCAATACAGTCGTTCCTGCTCTTTACACGGCATTACTACAGATATAAAAACAAACATGCTCCTGGTTCTAAGTCAATCAAGAGTCCTCGAGGGAACGAAGCACAACAAGTAAATCAATGACAATGACAATGACAGTAACAACTTTTGCCGTGCATCAAAGTGCGATTGAGACCTATAGCAACAAGGAAAAAGCGCTCCTCGAAAACTCGGTACGTTTCGCTACTTTGATCCTGATCTTGGCGATATCGTTGCTACTGCTGCTGGCGTGGGCGTACGATACCGCAATGTCATTGCGATCGCGCTCTCATCTTCGTGGTCGCTTCGGATTGCCCAAGGTTCGTGACGATCGTCTCGAGGACCCATACCTCTCTTTTCTTTTTTGCGCGGGGGCATTGGTGGTCCTCTGGCCCCACACCGATTCCTTCTATTCTCGACTTCCTATCGGTTGGATGGTGATCCAGGGGGTGCTACTGGGAAAGATTATTCTTATGGACCGGTTCGATGATCGAGCCTGCTTGTTTCCGTCCCTTGTGATCGAAGTCGCGGTACTGTTTCTGCTCAGCGCCCTGACGGTACAATGCTTCTTCTTCTTCTTTCTGGAAGGAAAGGGCACGAAGGATGTGGACGTGGACGTGGATGCGATTTTTGGTGTGATTGCGGTGGTATTCTCGTTGGTGCCTTCGATCTATGCATCCTGGTGCAAAATCACAAAGGCAGATGCAAACGCAAGCAAACCACAACGAGCCACCTGGTTGACAAGAACGACGAGGGGAAAGAGAAAGACGCTGTTGCATCATCCATACCATGAGGGTTCACCACCATTGTAACAATGATAAGATGTACTTAATATAATATATCAATAGTGTGAAAATGTAAAAAGCTTCCAGCCTAAAGACAAGGTAAACCACCAGGTCTGTATCGAGACTTTAGAGTCGCTCCAACCAGAGCCTCAGCCTTCATTTTCACTGCCATTCTCGGTCTAGTGTCTAGTGTCTAGTCTCGCGGTCTAGCATAGTGTCACACCCAGGCCATTCAGCAGCTGTTGTAGTTCGCAGTAGCAATAGCAGTACTGTTTCGGCCACTCCGGAGGCAACCGGATGCTCAGAAAATTCCAAAAGCGTTGTTGATGCCATCCTTTTTATCTCGATTCTCGGAACGAAATCTCGTTTCATTCGGTAGGAGCCAAGAACTCGAAGACGTCTTTCATCGCTTCATTGCAGATGGCAGCTCCAGTCCATTGGGTTGGGGGTCGAAATCATGAATTGCCCGTCCCAATACGATACGGTAGTGCTTCGTATGCAAAATGCCTGCCGGTGCTGTGCCCTGCGGGTTTCGTTATCATTATCATTATCATCATCATCATTACTATTGTTTTCGATTTTGTTTCTGTTTTCGTTGTCTCCGTTCTTGACTCAGCAAGACCGCGTGCGCCACCATTCCGTTCGACAGGGCCCTCGCCTCGAATGAAAAATGGTTGGGGTTGTCGCCCCCCATGCGTTCGAGGTTGAACAACCGTCCTTGCGAGACGAGGACTCCCCCGAAATCCACCAGGTCCGTGTACTCCGGTGTTGCGCTCTGAAACCACTCCCGGGCGGCTCGATTGAGTTTCTTGGAGCTCCTCCCCTGGTCATGCACTTCCAACTGGCTCGGCCCGACCGTTTTGACCAGCACCAGCAGATCCGGCCCCGAGATGACGCGCAGGGCTTCCAGCGCGCGGATCTGGCGTTCCTCCCTGGTCGAGCTCGCGATATCACAAGTGTCTGTCACAATCTCCCAGATCCCCAGGGACAGGACCAGCACCGTGTAATTGCTTCGGATAGTAGTAGTACTACTACTAGTACTAGTACTAGTACTACATTCAATGCCAATACGTCTAAGGGAACTACTAGCTACTACTACTAAAGGGATTTGAATTGGTCAGGGAATTCTTCCATTACCTTGTTCTGTGCATCTTCTTTGGACATGCCTTGATTTTCCACCAACCATGTCGCACGGTCCTTCGCTGGGTAAAAACCACTTTCATCCGTACCAACAACCGTGCCCGGAGCCCATTCCAATGGACCATGTGTTTTTTGTGCCATGATTGGTGCGGGTATCGAGAAGTGGAAGTCGTCTTTGCCTGACTTGGCTCGACCCCATCCTTCGATGGTTTCATAGATTACTTCTTCGCTCTTCATGACCTGTTTCTCCCAATCCGCTGATCCAGCACACAGAGCGGTGGGCGGCCAGCTGTCTCTGATATCGCGAAGCTCATCCGCGGCATCGTAATACTGGATCGCGATCTCCTTGAATTGTCCCTTGGACATGTGGGTCGCAAAGGCTGTCGAAACGGTGGTGGCCGCCCCTGTCCATCCGCGCATGTACGTGGCAATTTTCTCGACGAACGCAGGAAGCTGAACCGTGGTGGAGGAGCTGGCCGCGGCCGACAAAAGCAGCAGCGCGTTCTCGATGCCGTGGCACATCGAATAGCGTCTCAACAGCTTCTTTCCTTCTCTCTTGTAGAACCGATTGATCATGTCGTCTATGCGGTTCGCGATGTAATCGTCGGCGGTGGTCAACCAACCGGGTGCCGGCTTATTGTCGTGATTCGTCGTATCGTATCGGCGGTCTTTGGCGCTCTTGGAAATGCGATCGCATCGATCGCGGAGTTTATTCAATGCCTCGTCCGGTTTCTTGACAAAATTATTGTAGGGAGTCACGTTTGCTCGGAATTTGTACACCTCGGCCCGGATCGCCTGCGATATTGCAAAACTCTCCACCATCTGATTGACGGCCTCGTCGGTGATTACCTGGTTCTTGATGTACGTTCCCAGCATGATGCAGAAGCCACCAAAACAGCTGACGGCGGATTTATGCTGTTCCACCTGGGTCGCCGCGACCTGGCAAACGGCTCCCATCGACACCAGACCAAGCTTGGAGACGCGAGCGGATCTCACGAGCCTCTTGCGATAAGCGGCTACTCTGGCCCATCGTCGGTGTTTTTGCCACTGCGACTGAACAATGCGCTCCACGTACTTTTCGTCGAGCGAGGATTTGTTGGTGCTCTTGGTAGTTTTCCCACCGTGGCCGAGATCTGTGGAATAGAATAGGCAGGGACCATTAGGGAATCAATCGTTAGAAGCCCTACGAGAACAGCGAATAGGGTGTCCCGTCGCATCTACAGACTTGGAATGCAATGTATGTAATGCGTGTGCAGAGATGACAACAATCTAGCGCCAATCACCAATCACGTACCTGGGTCCATGATTTCGTTGCCGGGTGCACCGGCACCACCGCCACGGGACAAGAGTGCATGAACCGCCGCGGCGGATGCCAGTGACGGGATCGCCATCAGCAGGATGGTAGGAAATGTCGAACCGATTCTCATTTCGTTATTGGTAACGTATTCAATATTGGTTATGTACTCCTCTATGATCACGGGTATGATGTGGTTAAGAAACGTTACTGTGACACACACGAAAAAGATTTTGTGGAATCCCTCCGACATTGTGCTCGAACCGCAACTAATCCAATTTTATGACATTGGCACTTTTCAATGGGTAATCCTTATGCACTCTACCGCAGTAAACCTTGCGTTTCCGGAATGGTTGTGAAAGATTCCCACCATCGGGTTGGTACGGTACAAGTGCCATGTACCAGGTAACCTTACATGTAAATGTACATGATACGCACAGCACGCGTATCTCGTGACACGTTTGTACAATACCGGTAATAATTGGAAGCACAAGACAAAAGTGATTCGATGTAATAACAATTGCCCAAAAAATAATGTTCTTCGATCTCTGAAAGTTCATCCGAGATAAACTTTTCGCTCCTTCCCATGATTATTGCATCAGATAGACGAAGTATTCCATACATATAAGGCTACCTACGGTAACTCACGTGTAAGGTATGATAATTGTTTCTTGGCACGAGGTTTGTTTGATCTCGGCATTGTTTTATGGTTCAAACGACCATCAGTTTGTTTCTATTATCAATCGGCAGCAGGATGCATACAAAATCCACAAATAATAATACTTAGTAGTAATAATATCGCTACCATATTATTTTTGACATTCTTCATACTCCTACCGGTAATTATGTGATTTCGAGTCCTAAATTGACGTACCTTTTCTTTTTTAAAAAAAAAAACATTCCAAAAAATAATAATAAAACGCACGTCATGATAGTGCGACTATTCTACTTTGCACCAGAGTTAGATTATTCAATAACACTAAGCTTATTTTTTTTTTAAAAAAAATACTTCGTAATGAAGTCCTAAACCATCCGTACGTTCTTAAAAACAAAATTGAAATTTTGCATACTCTAAAAATACTTTTTGCCTGACACATTTCAATCGATATGAATAAAATCTTACCGCAAGGTTTACCGGTAAGGTTTACTTCTACTTCGAATAATCGATAAGATACTTCAACTTTGGTGTACGTCTTCAAGTTTGTACTCGATGAATCGATTCTAGCGTTAGACGTTCCGAGCGGGCATTACAGGTGCGTAATTACTCGTACGTAAAAGAATTTACGATGTACTTCGTAAAAAGAAATTGAGATCTGGAAGATAGAACTGATTTTGAAAATGACTGAATAATGAATGACTCATCATCAATAATCAACAATCCTTGCGGTAAGAACCTTATGAAATCAGAAACGATTGTTCTCATTGCGATCGAAAAAAAAATCTTCGGATTCTTTCGGATCTGACACTTGACAGTTGTTACGACCGAACTTTGTACTTCTAGTCAATCTAGTCTATCGTACGTTCACTATCTTACCCTGCTCGTATTCAAGATACGATTAACTGTACTTGTAGAGTGTGTTATCGCTCAACAGAGATCGCTCATTCGTCATACAAAGGAAATAATGATGATGATGATCCGATCTCTGCCTGCCGCACTCCTGCTGTTGCTCGAAGCAGCGATCATGACCGGAGGGACCCTTGGATTTTCCGTGTCCATGTCTTCCACGGTCACCAACTGGGGCTCGGCAGCGAAACCCCTCGACAAAAAGAAGGTCGCAGTCTTTGGAACGGGGGGATACCTGGGTGCTTGTACCTACGGATTCCTCCAGCGCGCCGGTTCCCTGTACGGAACGGGAATCGCAGGAATCGGGGCACCGAGAGCCATTGTTGCCACGTCTGCGGGGTCCCTGAACCTCAACAGCGTCCTGAGCAAGAACTTTGTTCTCGCCCAGGCCGATGAGTCGTACGTGCGACCCACCGACATGACCTCGCCGGAAGCTATCCGGTCCAAGCTGAACGGATTCGATGCGGCGGTCATCGCCACGCGGTACAGTTTCAAGACGCTCCCGATCACGATGGGAACCTATGGAAAGGGTCCCAACGACAAAACCAAGGAATTTTTCATGGACCAGCCCCGGGCCGCCACAAACAATCTGCAGAACGATCCCGAATACTCGGATCAGGTCTTTTTGGACACGGTGGAAGCCTGCAAAAATTCCAACAAGCTGCAGCACCTGGTGGTCGTCGAAACCGACGCGGAATTTGACAACGGTGAGGGCCTGGTCGGGGACAAGTACATCCAGGTGCTGGAGGACGCACAAATTTCGTACACCTACGTTCGCCCGCTGGGACGACTGGAGAACGTTAAGGATTTCACATTCAAAAAGGGTATTCGATCGGAGCTCGCCATCTACCGCGCGAATGCTTTGGATGATCTGGTGCCAATCGACAACGGCAAAACGATTTACCGGGAACACATTGCGGCAATTTGCGTCCAGGCACTCATGACCCTGGGATGGGATGAAAACCGGGTGATCCAGGTCGACCAATCTCCAGAGGATTTCGATGTCGATTACAAGGGGACCAACCCCCAAAAGGAATGGTGCGTGAATTCGGGACTCGTCCAGAATTGTCTGGCGGCAATCGCCTGATCGCTGGTGCGATAGTGAGCAGAAGTGTCTGGTCTGCTTGCCGCTGCTCCGTCGTCAAGTAGCCGGACTCGGAGAACGTGCGGAGCAAACTCGGAGGAATGCAAACGGAGTAGACGTACTGCCCGCACGTATTTGGAACCAGGCATTTCACGAGAACAAATAATGGATTGTTGTACGTATTCCGAAGAAGGATACACCAGAAATATAATGATACGATAAGGAACAATAGATAGATACAAATATCGGGTACAGTAGTTCAATGTGGATTGCGATTGCACAGTCAGAGATCTCTTTGCCATGAGATCAACGACGGAATTCTCTGCAGGCTGCAGGCAGTGAAGAACACTACACGAAGCCGATCGTCTATCGAACCTTTCGAGATACCAGCGGACCAGCGCCTGAGATCAAAGCACTGCTCTCTGTCATTACATTGTAAGAATGTACAGTAAAGAATCAACAACTTACTTGATATCAATCGATCAAGACGAATTTGTACTGCTGACACTCCGATTTGGATCGCTCCTCCCTCTGAATCGATTCGTTGCGGCGGCCCCGTATCTCCTCTACTCTCAGAGTACTGTGCCAATGCCAATGCCAATGCCAATGCCAATGCAAACAAAGTTGCACTTGCATTTGCATTCCCATTCATCGATTGGCACGGTTCATACGAGCACGGTTCGCAGCGCACTTGCGATGGGATGCTGCTGTCTGTTGACCTGTTTGAGGAGCACACTTTTAAGACTCAGGTCGCAGTACACATGCGGTACTAGAGTGCTGTCGCAATTCCGTAGCACAGCTTTTTTGGAGCACGGTTTTGGAGCACAGATTTGAAGCACAGATTCGTAGCACCATACTTAGCACGGTTCGCACAGTACTAGCATGATTCTTGGCACGGTTCCCATCACGATGCATGTTCTCAACATCATTCTTAGCACGATTCTTAGCACGATTCTCAGCAGCATTCCCAGCAGGATTCTCAGCACCGTTCAAAGCGAAGCTCTAAGCGCCATTCTTACCGGCACTAGTAGTACTAGCAGCACGATTCTCATCGACATAGATACTGCGTGTACCTAGAACTTCCTCGCACAATTGAGGTTAGTTCTAGTAGTAGTAGTAGTAACAGTTGGCAGTGAGTTACGAGTAAGGTTAACTCCTGCCTTCTAAATTGAAAAGACCATCCATCATACAATGCACCATAAAAGAGGACCGTAGTCCTGTTACCTAGTACATACAGGTAGTACGAAATACACTGTGCTGTATTGTTCTAGTATCATATTACGAACCTTCCTATCATACACTTACCCATCGCAAACCAACCTGTCGTGGAGTAAGCCTTAACCTTACCGTAGCGGCAACAATTGCATACGATTAAGGTCACGTAGCACTTGTACTCGTATTCATCCATACTGTATGGTACGAGATAAGGTTAACCTTACCTGGTAATTACTTCGTCCTTACCTCGGACTTTGAGAGTCTACCGGTAAGGTTACGAGTGTGCCGATAGCGATATTCAATATTGATATTATTGTGCGTTGCCCGTCGTAAGTTTTGTACCGTACGATACGTACCAAACAGCATCGTACGGTACCTGGTAACCTTACCGGTACTGGCGAACCATCATCAACAACAACAGACAACAGCAGGAGCAGAATCAGCAGCCAGAACAGCAACAACATCGAAGAGCCGACCCAATCGTTGTTCGTACGTACTGCTTGACCTCTTTGTTGCGTGTAACCGTTATGAGCGTACGACCGGACCCTAACTTTATTCCCAAACAGGAAGTTGGTCCTGCTTCGGGCTGGAACCACACCAAGGTAAGCTGACTGTTGAGTTGACTGTTGAATGGAATGTCCAGTCGATTGCTTCGAATGGAGGCACTTGATCGCTTTGCAAAGTTTGGTTGAGTCTCTGTTCAGCGGTTTGCGGTGATGTTGGTGTCGCATGCAGTATTGCTTCTACTATCGTTTCTTGTTCTGTCTCTTTGGACGAAGTCGGACGTCCCTTAGTCTCGTCTCAGTCGATGCCCTTTGTTTATTTATTTGTTATTACGTTATTACTAACTACTACCTCTACTACTTTGTATTTATTATCATCATGATCAATGATCATTTACAATTTTAACAACAACAACAAAAAACAAAACCATCAACAACAACAACAACAACAACGACACACAGGTTTTCCAACTCACCAAGGGAAACCGCGGTCCCAAGGGATGGCAGATCTTTCTAGGAGCCTCGGTGGCCATTTTCTGGGGATTCTCCCGGCTGGGCGCCGGAAACAAGAAGAGGGCCGAGCAAAAATTGTTTGAGCGCCAGGAACGCTACGCTCTCGTGAGCTTGCTCCAGAACGAGGCCGATCGCGAGTACCTCATGCGGGAATCCAAGCTCAAGAAGCAGGAGGCGACAATCATGTCGGAGGTTCCCGGCTGGACCGTGGGACAATCGCAGTACCACAACGCGTCCCGGTGGACTCCGGCGCACATCATGGACTCGATGAAGAGCAACATGAAGAAATAAATAACAATGGAGTAACCTATGGACAACAAACCGACCATACAACCATCAGAACAAACAGAACAACCAACCAACAATTTAAAAAAAAAAGAAAAAAAAGAAAAACAGTAAACGAATACAAATCGTACGGAAGTAATTCCTTACACGTGCTGTATGAGAAACGAGAAGAAGAACTCCAACACCGATTGCTTTCGTGATGCGAATCGATTGAAACACGAATTGTACCTTACATACGTGCACTCGGTTGCAGCAGGAAACTCGTCTACAATCTATGGAATCATGAACTGGGGAAGAAAATGGAACTTTCCTGGGTTCGATTGATTGACTGACTGATTGATTGATCTATTCAACCTCGGTTCCACCTGGGTTTGACTCGTTCCATTTCTTTTCATTTCTTCCATCTGAGTATTGCGATGGTGTGGAATGGATGTTTTGCATTATAGTGTTGTGTCATTGTCATCGTTGCATGTTCCTCTACTATCTATCATGTGATTTGCGAACGCGAGGACCAAACTAACTTGAAAACGTTGCAAAACCCTCCGCCCAACTGCATGGTGTTCGTCCTCGTGCATGGTAGTGACTTGGTCGAAGCATTCATGTTACGTGTAGTTGCGATGCTATACTTTCACAAGTAGTTGACAATCTAGTGTAGTGCAGTGCAATGCAGGTATACGGGGTAGACTACGTCCACGGTGAAGGAATTCTACTTTAAACTTTATCTTTCTGTCTCTTCCCCTCACTATGATACAAAGGCGGTTGGGAAATTAATCGATTGCAAACCGCATCACCAGCACGAATCGATTTCTGTATTTCGCGTTTTCGTTTTGGGTGTAATGCATCGGGCGGCGGCAAATCTACTGATCGGAGCAACTTGGTATTCCATTCCATTTCATTTCGTCTATTCCATTTCATTTCATCTATGGTGCGGCACGGCACGGCACGGTACAGATCACCGAGCCGATGATTAGGTCGATGTCATTATGATTATTTTTTCTCTTGCTCTTACACGTACCGGTACCCAAAACCATAGGGAACAAAAGTTCCTTGCATGACTGTTTCCATGCTTTACATCTCATTCCATATCCACCAATTCCGTTTCGATTTTCATTTGTTCCTTTCATTATTTCGTTTCTGTTCATGTCATTTCATTCAGTAGACCCGGCTGTATTTCATTCCATTTGGGAGTGGACGACCGACAATGCTGCGTTCGTGGTTCACCAGAGGATTGACGGATTAGTTTGGGCCCGTTCTTCTGTGACCGATTCGTTTGGGTGCGTTCTGCTGTACTGTACTTCGTTGCTTCCTGATGGGAGAACACAGCCTTCTCTGTTCGCATCGCATTTGCAATTAGAAGCAAGTACCACACAATTCCCAACAGCCGTCCTCCGGTTCTACGTCCACTACTACTATTATCTACATATACCGATGGAAAACTCCTGGGCATTCCGCAGAATTGTCATTATTTTTGCAATGCCGATGCCCACATCCCAACGTATGGATACATCCATCCGTCCATTCATCCATCCATGTTGGTTCATCGGACGATGCGATCGGATGAAACCGAGAAAACAAACAAATGGTGAAATACGCTGACAAAGAACTCTAAAGAGATGGAAAGGAACGAGACGGAACGAAGCGAAACGAGTTGCTATGGCATTGTCGATTATGGTGTGAAACAAGCCATCGGCAGACTCTTGCTCGCTCTCGTGGATGGCGTGGCAATCCGCAGCCGAGGCATTGTGTTCTTGACTGCTACCAACACGGCAAGAAGCGACCCAGAATAATTCCTCAAATCTTTACTCCGCTCCACTCCACTCCACTCCACTCCACTCTACTCTACTGCAGTTCACTCGAAACACACAACCCCTCGCTGCGCGAATCTCTTCTCTTCGTTGCCATATGAGCGTATTCGCAACTACTGCTACTGCTACTGCTTCTGCTGCGGCTACTGCCACATCTTGATGACGCCGTCCCACCCACAGGTAAAGGCCACCGACGGTTCGAGGGGATGCCAGGCGCAGGCAATCGTGGGTCCCTTGTCGTGGGCCTTGAATTTCTGCAGGACCTTCTGTCGCTTCCAGTCCCACACAAAAAGGCGTCCCCTGCCGTCTCCGCTGATCAAGAACCGGCCGTCCGGGCTGACCGCCGGCTCGCAGGCGTACCCGGCCACCTGGTGGCCGCCAAATTTTTTGGTCTTGGACAGCTTGAATTTGTTGCCGACCTGAAAGCATACGATCTGGTTGTCGAGGGATTGTCCCACCAGGTATTGGTGGGACGGGTGCAGGACCAGCGAAGGCATCGAGTGCATGGTCGGGTCGGAAATGTACTTGATGGGGACCCCAATGTCCCACTCCCACACCAGGACCTTCTTGTCGTCGCTGGCCGAGACCATCTTGACGTTGCCGTTGTCCTCCTCGACAAAGGCAATGGCGTTGACGGGAGCCAGGTGGTGGTTGTACTCCTGTGTGATCTCGGCCGTCGTGCAGTCGTACGTGACAATCTTGTTGTCGCTGGTACCGACCACGAAATAGTTGTCGTCCCTCGGATAGAACTCGACGCAGTACGGGACCTTGGAGTTGCCAAAGGTGTTGAGGACGGCTCCCGATTCCGTGTCCCACAGCCTCAGGAAGCGATCGAAGGAGGCCGAGACGAATTTGCTGCCGTCGTGGTTGAATTGAACGTCTCGGACGGCCGCCTTGTGTCCGTGGTAGGTGCGCAGGACGCGCCGCTGGTGGTGGTTGCTGTTCTTTCCTCCCGATTCGGATCCGCTTGCACAGACGGACCAGATCTTGCACTTGCCGTCGAGTCCGGCGCTCAGGAGCAAATGACCGGTGTTGGGAAAGAGTCGGATCCGCTGCACGCCCTGGTTGTGACCGGTGTACCGATGGACGCACTTTTTCGGAACGTAGCAGGAATGGTCCTCCATCTTCTCCCTCGCCGATAAATCCGTCCCGAGCGGCTTGGTTCCCGGAGGGGGAGCCATCCAGGACCTTCCCCGGTAGTCCGTTTCCGCGTCGCCGTGAAAGGTCGTCTTTGGTGGATCCATCGGCTGATCCTCTCCGGGAGTCTTGGGCGGGAGCAGGTGGGCCATCTTGCGCTCCATGAGGCGCTCGAAGCCGGAAACCTCGGCGGAGGCTTGTTCCTCTTCTTCTTTCTGTCCCAGGACCCTGTCCCGCTCTTTGATGCGCTCGCGCTCGGCAATCTGCTCCGGGGCCAGGCCATCGAGGCCTCCTTTTTGCAGGTCCGTGAGCGCATTGTCGGCGTGCCAGCGCTCCTCCCTCGAGGGGGGTGCCCAGACACCGTAGACGGCCTCGTCGTCGGATCCGTAGACGAGTGGCTCCGGTTTGCGCTTCTTTTTGTGTTGTTTGTGTTTGCGCCTGGTTTTGGTTTTGGCGGCCCCCTCCCCGGTTTGGGTTCCGCTGGGGTCGTCGGTACTGTCGTTTGTGGTATTGTTCTCGTGTTCGTTATCATTCTCATTATCATTCTCGCTGTCGCTCCCGTTCAATTCCCGGTGCCGCTTTTGCCGCTCCCGTTCTTGCTCCTCGAACTGCCTCAACCGATTGGCATTGTATCCCAGCGTGCTTCGGACCACCGTGGTGGTGGCATCGGGTCCGATCGCCCTCCCTGTTTTCTGGAATTCCTTGCGCTCCCTGGCAAAGGAATCGGGATCGACCCTGGCGTTGGATTCCAGGTTTTCGGCATTTAGTTTCACCAGCGCGTTGCTGTTCTGGGCCCGGTTGGGATCCTCGGCCCGGGGTCCCTGCAGGGGTTCGGTAATCATTATCGATGCTGCATTTGATGCATAGTTTGCATTGGGATCGCGGCGAACAATGAGCTCGTGTCCGTGCTTCCGCCGGGTCATGATGGAAATGGAGGGAGCCGCGCGGAGAAAGCGGCGGTCGGCTCGCTGCGGCTTGGTATTGGCTGTGTGTTTTGTGGTTGTGGTTGTGTTTGTTGTTGTGGTTTCTTGGCTTTCATCCCGGTCTCCCTCCGGATCGGAAGTCGAATCATAGCCACCCAGAAGGTCCATTCTTTCGTTTCTTGTGTTTGTGGTATTATTATTTCTGAATTTTTTTGTTTGTGTGTTCGTTTGTTTGTTGTCTATCCGTGGTGTGTGGTATCAAGTATGTCTATGCCCGAATGATTGGGTTGCGGTTGTCTCTCATGCGAAATGCGATTGGGTTGAGTAACTTTACCGAATGGTGGCAAATGCACAATACTATCGATCCACCTTGGTTTTGTGAGTGGGATGCAACATGCCTCGACTGTCGGATTGATCATGAATCAATCATGGACCTTAGAGACCTTAGAGAAACTCAGGTTTGTGCAGTTATGAATTAGGGGGAGATTTAGAGTTTAGAGAGAGAGATGTGTAATTGCGGATGGACTACGTACAAAAAATAGTAAGCCTTAATTAAGGTTACTGTACATGGTGCTGTAAGACTTATGAATTCCCCGTGAATAATCAGAAGACTTGTAGGTAAGATACGGGTATAAGGTACGTACGTACAAGCACGAGACGATTGATTTTGATCATTCATTCTCTTTTAAACGGATGGAAGGACGGACCTCAATCACGTGCCACCATCCAAACTTATCGTCACGAGCAGGAGCACGCCAGACCAATCATACTCGTAGTTTACGGAAAACAGAACATCACAAACCCATCTCTGGATCTGCAGAACGAAAGAAACCGGACCCACCACCTCTTCCTCTTTGGCTTTGATCCATCCCCTGCGGTGCCGGATACTTACTCATACCGATACATCCAGTACATTCTTTACCAGACCGAGACGATTGACAAAGTGTCAACCGCTCTGACGGAAATAATCTCAAGCGTCGTTGCTTGCAGTCACAAAACGAAAATTTTGTATTGTATTGCTTCCAGTTGTCATCATTTACCATGACAGGAATGCCATGAACACATGCCTCCAGCGAGGATCGCATCACACGGAAAGATAACGGAAGGTGTGATCGGTGGAGAGTCAAGTGAAGTGAAGTGAAGCGAAGTGATTGATCATCAGTCATTTATTCATTCATTCATTCATTCATTCATTTGTCTTTGGATTTGTTTGCTTGCCTGCTTGTTTGCCTGCAACATATTCCCTGGAAGGAATCACCACCATGCCATCGGCCTTTCGCCGTGCCGGAAGACCCAGGGTTCTACCCTCGGCATCCGCAAACGACGATTCCTCCTCCTCCTTTACTTCTGCCTCGCCAGTGTCACCACCTTTGGTGCCAACGCAGCAGCAGCAGCAGCAACAACAACTTTCGTCTTCATCGGCGTCCATGCTCCGGGGCGTCAAGCCCTGGCAGGGTGGCTCCTACCGGACATCCGTGGGACTCAACGACCTCGACGCCATACTGGGTGGAGGCCAGGTCCTCGGGACGACGATTTTTCTGGAGGAAGACCGTCTGTGGACGAGGGATCTGGCCCACACCTTGGTCCGATACTGGTGTGCCGAGGTAAGCACGAGAAGATGCGATGCAATGAGATGGGATACGACGCGGGCAAAACATGGTTTCGCTGTTGTCATCTTTTCTGTTGTCTTTTTTTTTTGTCCTGTCTTGTCTTGTCTTGTATCCTCACATCTATTCTGTTTCATCCGCTCCGATTCCATCACATCACGTCACATCACATTAATTGC